>JAJMBU010000063.1:0-76831 GCA_030565405.1 Ogataea paraovalis | reverse complement strand
AACAAACAAACAAACAAACAAACAAACAAACAAACAAACAAACAAACAAACAAACAGCGATAAAACGTTTAAAACCTATATAAACACACACCCACACTACTTTGACTCCGTCATTCGATCATTCAACCTTTTTAGCAACTTCATCCGAATTAACAGAACTCAAATCTTCGTTGAATGCAACGACAACGTATCCTATTAAGACGATGTTAGCAACAAATGCGGCCAAACCACCGGAAACGATCGAATTGTCAAAGATGGCACTGGATATGAAGAACGTCAAAATCGGTCCAATGATCATCAACGCTGTGAAGAATATCAATTTTTTAAGAACTTGTCTGCGTGGGGATATTTTTTTTAACCAAGTTTTGTTAGTAATTGGGAAACGGAAACAAGTTTGAAATTTTGATTGATTGATTGATTGAGAGGGAAAAACACTTCAGCTTTTCACCTTTCCTTTCAAATCAAATCAGATCTGACTTAACAAACATACGGAGGAATATCGGCCATTTTTGTCAAATCAGGATATCAATTGTGATTGTATTAGTGTATCCGATTAGTAAAGAAGCCCATCAAATCAAACAACCGATTGACAAACTTAAATGCCAACTTCGATTCAACGCCCGAAGGTTGTTACAGTGGAAGCCGCTGTATGATTAGCTAAGTACTTATATAATACTAGAAAACTAAGCTCGCCGTATCTTTATCTAATCAGTGAACTGCGAATTGATATCTATATATATACCTATGTCTATCGATGTAATTCTCCACTTTATATCTTCTTTTGTATCTTCATCTGCTAATTAAGTAATCATGCCATTAACAGAAGAGCAATTGCAAAAATTCAACAAAGAGGGATGTCTTGCCATCGAGAACTATTTAACTCCAGAAAAAGTTGAAGAGTTGAATAAAGAAATAGAGAAGCTGTTGAATAACATAGATCTCACTAACCATCCTTTGACAAGATTCACTACTGCTGAAGACGGAGAGGCGGGGCATATTGGAGATGACTACTTTATTGGATCGTCGGACAAGGTGCACTATTTTTTCGAACCTGATGCCTTTGAGAACGGAGAGTTGATAAAGCCTGCTTCCAAAGCAATCAATAAGATTGGGCACGGACTACATTTTTTGAACGATGCATTTAACTCCATTACTGTTAATGAGGACATCAGTTCAATTTGCAAACAGCTAGGATTCAAAGATCCAAGGGCTTTGCAAAGTATGATCATCATCAAGCAGCCAGAAATTGGAGGAAAAGTCCCACCTCATCAAGATGGCGAGTTTTTGTATACGGATCCACAATCGTGCATCGGGTTCTGGTTTGCCTTAGAAAAATGTACTTTGAACAACGGATGTTTAAGTTATATTCCAGGTTCTCATATAAGTCAACCTGTTGAGAAGAGGTTCATCAAAGATACTGTTAAAGGTACAGGCACCAAGTTTGTTGATCCTGTGACTTTGCAAGATTGGGATTTCTCCAGATCTGCTGCTGAAGCTGACGATTCGTCCTTTGAATTGGTGGAAATTCCAGCAGGTTCTTTAGTGCTGATTCATAATTCGGTGGTTCATAAATCTGAGAGAAACACCTCTTTGAATTCGAGAAATGCATACACTTTCCACGTAATTGAAGGTGAAAATAAATACGACGAGTTGAACTGGTTGCAGGTTCCACCGGACAAACCAAAGGGTACCAAAGGTTTTACAAAGTTGTAGAAACTGTGTGTATAAGTTTTTAATATAATATAAGATATAGTCATAGTTAGCACCGAAGAACTGTGTTACTGGTACGATGGTCTACCCGTTTTAGTTCTATAGTGATTGTCAGATCAAGAGTCAACATATATTCACCAACTTAGAACAACCTCCATAACTAGTAATAACGTATAAAGTAGAATGGAATGTAAGAAGTGCTAATAATACCAGAGGGGGCATAATAGGGGGTCGGTGAAACTACATCGTCCATCGGAGTTTGGTAGTGTGCCCGCTCACTCAATTATATATAGTTGATGTTGTGATCCTTGTCAGCCAGACGTGCAAGTAGATTATTTCCATGTATCAACTCAAAGTGCGTGCGTGATTGTGCTGCTGCTGCTGCTTCTCTACTCTGATCTTACGGCCGTAAGTGCGCGCAAAGCCGGGACTTTTGTATTGTTTACACGTCATGTGAACAGGGGGGGGGCAGGACGGGATTCGGGAGCAGTTTTTCTCAATCTGTGCATGTTTGTTTGTTCGTAGCAGACGCTGCCATATGACTCAGGGAGCCAGGAGGGACCACCATGACTAATTCTGGAAGGCGGCAGTCCCTGATATGCTGTTAATTCCGGCTGCTGACTTCTCCGCGAAGACGCGTGCGAAATTCGAACGGGGAAGCGATTTGGTTTTGGTTGCCGTCGGGGGTTTTTTTTTTGGCCCTTTTTGGCCCTTTTTGGCCTTTTTGGCCTTTGTGCTTTTGTGCTTTTGTGCTTTTGTGTATATCTGGCATTTTGCCGGGCGGATATATATATATATGAGTCATTGCATCAAGGTTGGCTGTTGTTGGGTAGTGAGCCGGATTCAGGCGGTTTGCAAAGTGTCCCAGTTTCCCAATTTCCCAATTTACCCGAGTCATCGGGGGTCTTTTTTGGTGTTCCTTCCGCATTTGATTTGCGGCTCCTTCCTATTTTGCTGGGGAGTCCCTGAACATTTCCGCCTTTTTGGTGGTTTTGCGTTGCTGCATTTGATTGTTCTATGTCAGACGGTTGTTCTTGGAGTGACTGCCCCATCCATCGTTGACTCTGTCCTAACTACATGTGCATGTGTTTTAACAACGTGTGTGGACTTGTGATCTGCATCAGATTTCGGAGTTCATTTGTTGCTGCAGACATGCACGAGAGCAGTGGTTAGTCATCTGGTTGATGAATAGTCTATATACATAGATTGCAGCTCCTCTTTTCTTGCTGTTCTTGTCCTTTTTTGTTTTTTTTTTGGACTTCAGAAGTAATTAATATGTTTTACCGTGACCTATTTAGCGATCACGAATGCTGTGACATGATGAAAAGGGAAAACATAGTGGTCAATTCAAGAGATCCAGCTGGCAAATTGGAGCACCTGCTACCGTCTTATCAGATGCACTCGTTACTCCACAGAAGCTTTGAACAGCTGGTGTTGGATTCAAACCATATAACCCCTTCTCCAAGATACTCTATTGAAGAATCAATATCCGATCAGGGCCCTGTTAGAAGACCTTCAAATACACACAGATCTTCGATCACTACTGCAAATACGGCAACCTCCCTTGGAACCACGCAGAGATCTTCAATCGCTACTGCAACTACATCAACCTCCGCCCAAACCACCCAAGAATATTTCGAACAAGGTCAGGATGACATGAATCAATTGAACAATGATTCGATACTGGCAAACATTAAAAGTTTGAAGTATTTACCAGCTATCTCCGAATATGACGTTATTATTAACCTTGTGTTGTACGATTACGATTCAGAGAAATTTGATCCTTATTACGCAGGTGATACGATCAAGGGCATAGTCAGAATATCAAATTCTTCGAGATTCCCAGTCCCATATGAACAATTATTCATAACTTTTGAAGGGACTTTTATGTGCTCTTCCAACGATGGTAAAATGTCTGTGAGTCAATTCCTAGACATGGTGGATTTCAGAGCGAGTGGGCTGATCCCTGACGATGGTTATAAAGACCCAACATTTGATCGTCCTCCATCTCCAATGAATTTTCTTGCTGGTCGACTACCCTCAGATAAGGTATTACAACCGGGCAAGACGTATGACGAGCCTTTCGTCTTTGAACTGCCTAGATGCACAAAGACAAACAACTTCAAGTTACCCTTGTCCATTGGTAGCTACCATCTGAAGAATAGAAGAAGTATCACAAGACCAATGGATGCAGTTCCTAGATATTTTGAAAAGGATGATTTTATGAAAGATGGGGACGCGAGCGTTCATTACAGTGTTCGTGCAAGATTACTAAGATTTGCTACTGATAAGAAACAGATCTGTATTAGTAACGACATTAGACATATTGTTGAATATGCTGGTGACAAAAGAAACGAGAGTAAAGATGGAGAAAGTCTGAGTACTAGATCTTTCGAATTGGATGTCGATACTCAAATGTGTATTCTTTTTGAGCATCTGGAATCTATATTAAACCAACAGCAAACTGCTGTCCAGAACAAGAAAAATCAAATTGATATTAAACAACCTTTGAATAGCAACCAGTATAATCGAAATACCAAAGAAAACCGACTGGTACGTCGACCGAACCCGTCCAAGATGTTTAAATTATCCAGTAGTCAATCACCAAAAATAGAGGTTGAGTTTGATCTAAGTTACCGTACAACTGGCTCGTTGATGGCTATGCCAGCTGGATTCATCAATAGAACAACATCTCAGTTGAGTATTCGGTTTTTAAACAACTCTTTCAAGACCAAAAGCGTTAAATTATATGCAATGACAATCCATTCCAAATACCAGATACCAGCCCAATTGAATCCAGAATGGTTCCTCAACTCAAACCCCTTTTCATTTATAATTCAACCTAAATTTGAAGAGTTGAAACAGAAAATGAGGGAATTAGGATTAAATGGACCCGGTCACTTAGATCAGATCATTGAAACTAGCGATAGGTTAAAAATTCATGGGCTTTGCAATATCACCGTTCGAACTAACCAGTTGCCTCTATTTTCGTATAAAGTTAGGGAAACCTCCAAGAACGAGTCCAGTTCCACATTCGAGCTCGAAATGACTGGGAAATTGCCAAAGGATATGGTACTCCTACCAACTTTTGAATCAATCTTTGTATGTAGATTTTATTTTTTGAAGTTTAAGATAAACTTGCCAAAGGGGTTGTTATATAAAGGTGAGAAGTTTTTATTGTTTGATGTTCCTGTCCAGTTAAATTGATTTTAATTGTTCCCCTCCCCCCTTTTTTTTTGCTTTTTCATTATATATATAAATCTTCTTCTTCGTCTGTAACTCTATTTAAAACTTTATCTTTACTTTTTGAATATTCAACAGGGTACATTTCTTTCATAGCATGCGTCAGCTTGGCTGCCATCTTGGTGCTCTTGTTCAAATTGGCAACCAACTCAGGGATGACCTTCAATTTGAGGTTTTCGTATTTGGCAACATGATCGGAGATCTTTTCTGTGAGCTCATCCATCAGGTTGAGTATCTCCTTGGATGTACTGTTAATTTCTCCTGATATTTGGGATTGCAAAACTAAAGATCTGTCCAACTGGATGGAATCCAACGACTCGTACAGGGAGTTGATCAAGTAGTCAATTGCATTGAAATTCGAGTTCGATGGGAGGATCGAGGATGTGTTCTCGTTCCCCGTTCTACTATCTCCATTTTTGTTATTGTGTCTTCTGGTGTTGTGGATCGTCCTGTAAGGTGCACCGTCTCTGTCTCTGTCGTCCTCGGTCTCTGCCTCTGTCTCTGTCTCTGTGTCCGTGGTGGTTGTTGCTGTGTTCGTACATGATTCTGTGTCGGACTCCACTATGAAATTGACCGCATCTATCGGCAGTCCACTTTGTTGAGTACTCATGATTGGTCAAATGTTAAGTTGAGAACTAAAACGAACGATTCAGGATCAACGATAGCAACGATACGTGCCGGTAAAATGACTGTGTAGGAACAAAATGTACGCTGCTTCGTATCTAAACCATCAGCCACATAAAGTTGAGGATCGCAGCGCGCATGTATGTGTGGCTAAAGAAGACAAGCGACGGTGGCTGGTGGCTGGTGGAGTGGGCCTCGGTCAACAGATTTGGAATTAATTGCTAGCTGATAGAGCAGTAATTAGTCGTGGTGGTGGTAATGATGATGGGTTCGTCATTGGACTTTGAGCTGCCTAGTTTCCAGTGACTTTTTATAAGGATATGTCGTCAGAACAAGTTAGGGCTCGGTTGCGGCCCTTTGGTATCTCTTTTGAGAAATCGTTGACAGACTTGATCAAAGGCATCAGGGCGAACAACAACGACCCTGACAGGTTGGCCAACTTCTTGGAGGCGTCCATTCAAGAGTGTCGGAATGAGTTGAAGACGAACGACTTGGAGTTGAAGTCGATGGCTGTTTTGAAGCTAGCGTATCTTGAAATGTACGGTTTTGATATGAGCTGGTGTTCGTTTCATGTGTTGGAAGTGATGTCGAGTTCGAAATTTCAACACAAGAGAATCGGATACATTGCAGCGATCCAGATCCTACAAAGGCAGAACAACGATGATGCATTGATGTTGATGACCAACCTATTGAAAAAGGATATCAACTCTTCGAATTTTGTAGAAACCGGTATGGCCATTAGTGGAATTGCTGCTATTGTAACTACGGAGTTGGCACAGGATATATGTGACGATATGGTCAAGATGTTGAACCATTCGAGGCCCTTCATTAGAAAGAAGGCTGTACTTGCAATGTACAAGATTTTCTTGAAATTCCCTGAAGCATTGAGATCTAATTTCAGCAGGTTGATTGAAAAGTTGGAAGATGATGATAGTTCGGTCGTCTCTGCCACTGTCAATGTTGTTTGTGAGTTGGCACATAAGAATCCAAAGAATTACGTCGATTTAGCTCCAAGGTTGTTTGGTCTGCTCAAAGATACAAATAACAATTGGATGGTTATCAGATTACTAAAGCTCCTTTCATCATTATCGCTGATTGAGCCTCGGCTTAAATACATCCTATTGCCTGCAATATTGGAACTAATGGAGTCTACAAAAGCACTGTCTTTAGTGTATGAATCAATCAATTGTATTTTGAATGGGCAAATGTTGACTGCTGAAGACACGAAAATAGCCAAAGTGATAATTAATAAGTTAATTCAATTTTTGGAAAATGATGATCAGGATTTAAAGTACGTTGGTTTGCTGGCATTCATCAAGACATGTAAGATTCACAAAGATTTGATTAAAAAACATGATAAGATCATATTGGCATCGATCTATGATGATGATTTAACAATAAGGGAGAAATCTTTAGAGATTGTTGACTCGTTGGTCACTGATAAGAATATCGTGTTGATCGTAACAAGATTACTAGTTCAACTTGTTCCAATTGATGGGGAATCTGAAAAATTGTTCAATTCAACTGACAAAGGTGGAGTTTTAAACGAAGGCTTTTTGAGATCATCAAATAATGAGCCCATTTTGGTTACCGACAAATACAAGTATCAAGTTATTACCAAGATAATTCAAATTTGTTCAATGAACAACTATAAAAATATCCCAAACTTCAGATGGTACCTTGGTGTGTTGAAAGATATCATTAATTTAAACAAAGAAAACAAAATTGCCAATGTTGATAAACTAGTTACTGATCAGTTTATTGACATGGCTATCAGAGTTCCAAGTATAAGAGGTCCGTTGGTTACTGCATGTATCGAACTGGTTGTTTTAGCCGATACAAATGGATTGGTTTCATTTTACAACGGGTTGAAAAACTGTGTTTGGATTATTGGTGAATACTATTCAGATTATATTTCTTCTTCACTTGATAGCGATGATGATGATGATGATGAGGACGACAATGAGGATGAAGAAGCTGGTGAAGATGGAAACAATAAAGGAAAGGTTACAGGTGCTCAGATTATACATAAGATCATCAACCAGCCATTTTTAAAAGCCAGTAGCAGTTTGGAGATATCCAATAGTACTGTTCCTATATACATCCAATCTCTGGCAAAATTATACAGCAAGTATTGTAAGTCCTTGGATTATGATTGGTCAAAGGATGACTTGGTGCACGTTATTGAATTGACAAACAGTTTGATCACTTGGTTGGAATCATACCAGCAATGTACAAACTTTGAAGTTCAAGAGAGAAGTTTGTCATTTGTGGAAATATTGAAACTTGTTTTAGAATCTTTGAACACCGATTTAGAATCTGAAGAAACCGCCAGCAAGCCTGCACCCTACTTTTTGACGACCGGTTATTCGCAGCTATTTAGCAGCTATCAAATCAAACCAATCAATACTGCTATTCAAAGAGCTATTCCCCTCCCGTCCGATTTGGATTTGGAAAAACCGATCAACGAGGAATCTCTCGTTGAATTTAACAGAGCTCTATCCAAGATTTTGGACTCTGATAAGAAACTCGATAAAGAGACTGACAGGGATGAAGACGAAGATGATGATGATATCTTTGAAACTGAACGTAATGAGACGTCTGACTCAGATGATAATGATGATGACTACAATGAAGATGGTGGCAATAATCAATCTGTGTTGAAAAAGAAGAAGAAAGAAAGATTAGAAAGATTGAAAGATGATCCTTACTATATCTTTGGAAACACCTCATCTACACCTTCGGAGACCACAGGTTCTCTAAACAACGATAGTGTGTCCAGTAAGAAAGTTAGTAAGAAGAAGAAGCCAGTTAAGCCTAAAAAGATCAAGAAAGAAAAGGTTTTGATTTTAGGTGACGAGGAAGAAACTGGTGAGAGTCATGTTGTCGAATCCAGCGTTGTTGAAATTAAAAAAGGTTCTGAAAAGGGAAGAAAGAGGGATAAAAATAAGCTGATTATTGATTCTTCTGTCTTAGACAACTTTGATTTGGCAGCCAAAGATGACGATGTAGTTTATGGAGGTAGTAAATTTGATGAGTACGATGTTGAGAAACTACGTAAGCAGTTTGAATCCACGTCTTCTGTTGAGCCTGTTGAGCCTGTTGAGGCTGCTGCCACGAAAGCTTCAAAGCCTAAAAAGAAGAAGTCGGTTGCTAAGAAGTCTAACGATGATGCAATCGATAAAGAAACTAGTGAACCTAAACTGAATCTTGTTACGGCGCCTTCTGAGATTGTCACGGTTAAAAAAAAACCGAAGAAACCAAAGAAGAAAGTTGCCATTATTCAGGATTAATGTTGATTTTACTATTATACTTTATATAAATTCATTAAAAGAAATTTTAATTTCAAGTAAGTATACAAATTAAATCTTATAAAATCATTTTTCAATAGGAGTCGCCGCTTCCGCTTCATTCGTACTCGTTGTAGCTGTTGGGTCGGCTACTGGAGTTATTGTTGGTGAAATTTTGTCAACAGCAGCACCATTACCAGAACCGTCAGTAACTGTGGTATTAACTTCCGCTTCAGCATCATCAACTTCAGTTTTGATCACCGATGTTGAGGCGTCCTCGGTAGCTTCAACTCTGGAATCCGTTGGTAACTCACCATTCGAATTGGTGCCGTTTTCTATGAGCGAGCCTTCTTCAGCTTTAATTTCTGAGGGAGAGTGTAAAGTTTCTGTTTTTGTTGTTGCTGCTGTGTTGTTGTTATTATCTTCATCTTCTTTCACAGTTTTAGGTTTACCATTGGCTGACGCGATTAAATGCTTTCCGTCGCCAGTGACCCTTGATAGTCTGTCTTTGTTGTCGAATTTCAAAACGACATTTCTTGATCTTAAAGGTGAAGGAGCTGGTGACTCTGTAACAGCAAGTACAGTTGAATAATCAGCATCTGACTCGGATGTTTCTAGTTTAACTTTTTTGTTTTTCTTTGAAGCTGGATTCAAGCTAGTAGAAATCTTTCTCTTCGTTTTTTTGCTAGTTGAATCCTTGGTAACAGCTGTAACCAGTTCGGTATTGGTTTTAGTTTGGGTTTGACCTATTTGATGATTATAGTATTTATTTCTTTTAATGTCAACAAGTATTTCTTTAAAGGTTTCGTCGTCGTAGAATTTTGAGATTGGATTCGTTTCTAGCAGGTACAAGTAATCCGTTATCTCAGGATTTGTCTCCATTTTTTGCAATTCTTCATCGATAATTGCTTCATCTACATCTGAATCATCTTGGCCTATTTTAGATTTGAATAATGGGGATAGCGTGGATTTTAGATCTGGTTTGGCGGCCACCACTTTTTTTAACTTGGATATTTCTTCGATTCTAGGAATGTTGGCGTTGATCGGTTTGATCTCTTCATTATCCATGTATTCTATCAAATTTATCAGCATGTTGTTTCTTAACTCGCTGTACCTTATCAACTTATTTAATTTCGACTCTAAAGTGCCTAACTTTTTGGATTCTTCATTAATAGTTCTAAATTTCGTCAATAGGTAGTAATATAACATTCTGTATTCCTTTGTGGTTTTTTTCTTTTCATTCATCATCCCGGCTTCCTGTACATTTGATTCTGAAGGTCCCGTCTCCGTGAGCATGCTGATCGGTAATGCATCGTTGGGCGTACCATCATCTTTACCGTGTTCTTCTATCACTTCATCTTCAGCTGGTGTATTGCTACTTTCTTGTTCCAATTCTTCATGGTTGTTTGTTATTAGTGAACTGATTGTAAGGGAGTTTGATATGACGGGTGCTGCACCGCTATTACGCGTTGGCTCTCCAGTGGACGAGAGCGGGTTGTTTAATTTCGTGATATCCATCTATGCTATTATTTTTGATGTGTATCGGTATGTAGAATAGCCAATTACGTGAATCTCAATAAACAGTGAAGCTGGGGAGGACTTATTCTCGCTTCTGAGTAGTGAAGTGTGCTCGACTGAAGTTCCTGTTGCACAGATACTGCTTGGTTCTTTTCTCTTCAGTGTTGGGTCGTGGTGGATCGAACGGCCCTCTCTGAAGTTGGTGATAAAACCTCAAATTGGAATTTGGAGGTGGTGAGGAGATCGACGCGGATTCCCGAGTAAAAAACCGACGCGTCGGTGTTACATTTTGCGGTTGTTGCACGACTTGCTATTTTCAGAAATTTTTTTTTTCTTTTAATTTTTTTGGTTTCTTTTATCTACATTGTTAATCCTTTATGTTCTGTTTTGTCGTACTTTTTTCCCCCAGATAGATTTCATCATATTTATATCCTCTGAAAGAATATCAAAATGGTTCTTAAGTCAACTACGGCTAACGATATATCCGTGTATCAGGTGTCTGGTTCTAACGTCTCCAGATCTTTGCCTGATTGGATAGCCAGAAAGAGAAAGAGGGCATTGAAGAATGATGCAGATTATCAGAATAGAGTTGAATTAATTCAGGATTTTGAGTTCAGTGAGGCATCCAATAAGATCAAAGTTACTAAAGATGGGCAGTATGCAATGGCAACAGGTACTTATAAGCCACAGATCCACGTCTATGATTTTGCGAACTTGTCTTTGAAGTTTGATAGACATACAGACTGTGAAAACGTTGATTTTTTACTGTTGAGTGACGATTGGACGAAGTCGGTCCACTTGCAAAACGATAGATCAATTGAATTTCAGGTTAAAGGTAGTATGCATTACAGAACCAGGATTCCAAAGTTTGGTAGAGCTTTGTCGTACAATGAAGTCAACTGTGATTTATACGTTGGTGCTTCAGGTAATGAAATTTATAGGTTGAACATGGAGCAGGGAAGGTTTATGAAACCATTTGAAGCGGAGACTGATTTAGGTGTCAACTGTTTGGATATTAATGCGATTCATGGATTGGTTGGTGCCGGTTTGGAAGATGGTACTGTTGAATTCTGGGATCCGAGAGCTAAACAGAGGGTCATCAAGATGTCGGTTGATGACGGTTCTGGATTCACAAACTCACAGATCTCATCTTTGAAATTCAGAAACGACGGTTTGAACTTTGCATGTGGTACTTCGAATGGTGTTTCACTTTTGTACGACTTGAGAGCTGCACAGCCAATCTTGACTAAAGATCAAGGTTACGGTTTTGAAATTAAAAAGATAATATGGCTGGATGAAAGTCCTGCCACTGCAAACAAGATCATGACTTCGGATAAAAAGATTGCTAAGATTTGGGACAGAAATACGGGTAAACCGTTTGCATCCATGGAACCGAGTGTTGATATCAATGACGTTGAGTACATTCCTGGGTCTGGTATGTTCTTCATGGCAAACGAAGCGATAGCCATGCATACGTACTATATACCTGCTTTAGGAACTGCACCAAAGTGGTGTTCCTTCTTGGATAACATTACTGAAGAATTGGAAGAAAAACCATCTGATACGGTTTACTCGAATTACAGATTCATTACGAAACAGGATGTTGTTAGATTGAATATTTCACATTTAGTTGGTTCCAAGGTGTTAAGGGCTTATATGCATGGTTACTTTATGGATACCGAACTATATGATAAGGTGAACTTAATTGCCAATCCTAACGCATTACATGATGAAAGAGAGAGAGAAATCAAGAAAAGAATCGATAAAGAGAGAGAATCCAGAATTAGAACTACAGGAGCTATCACAAGTACCAAAATTAAGGTTAATAAGGAATACGTCGATAGATTGGAGAAGAAATTGGGTACTGATACTGTGGAAGGTGTGGTTAACGATGACCGTTTCAAGGAAATGTTTGAAGATCCAATGTTCCAGATTGATGAAGAATCTCATGATTATAAGCAGTTGAACCCTGTCAGTGCAAGTAATAACAAGATTTCCAAGTCATTGACGGCTGCCGAGGAATCGGATGAAGAGAAAATGAGAGGTGACAATTCAAGTGGGTCAGAATCGGAATCTGAGTCGGAATCTGAATCTGAAGAAGAAGATAAGGATATGAAACAGAGAGTCAAGGTTAAACAACAGTTATTGAAAAAGAAAGAGGAGAAGAGAAAGCAAGAACTGCTGGAGAAGGAAGCATTCTTGTCAACTATGAAACCTTTAGATGCCGCTGCCGAGAACAATTTGAATCCAAATACATCCAAGCAATCCATGTCGTTTAGTAAACAAGTGGGTATCAACGATAGAATCAGTAAGATGGAAAAGCATAAGAAAGAAGGTGTTAGAGTTACCAAGAATTACAAAGGTGAGGCTGAGATCAGTTACATTCCAACTAAGAAGTCCAAGAAAGTTGACTTTGAACAATTGGAAGATGATGCTAATAACGGCGAAAGAAGGGGTAAGAATAAACAAATCTATGAAGGTAGAAGAAGAGCAAGTAAAAATACCTTTAGAGGTATGTAAATGAGGGGTATATTTATTTACATTATATACTCCTGTGTATAGCAAATTCGATTAATGTTAATATTTTTAATGTACATGTATAAAATATACGTCTATAAATTAGTATCCAATTTTAATTTCTCTCTCAAATCATCCCAATCAGCAGTGATCAATCCATTATCAAAGATCTTTTTGAATACATCCAATAGGAGTACATTTTCATTGTTAAGGCGTTCGCTTTCGACCAATAGGTTATGCAAGGATTTCCCCTTATTAAGCGATGGAGTGAATCGTTTAGGAACTTGAACTGGTATTCCGTGTATCAATTGGATCTTATGGTTGGGTAGCTGCCGTAAAGGCTTTGTTTGTTTGTTATCTGTTTGTGGTTGATTGTTGGACTTATCAACCGAGTGAAGAAAATTGCACGAGGATCCATTACGACAGCTTTTGTGTTTTTGCCAAAATTTGCAAATCCGTTTATTTCCATTGTTCCTTGGATTTGGATTTGTATTTGAGGTCGATGAGCCAGTTAACGATTGCAAGAGTTTTTGTTCTTTTTCTTTTTGTTCATTTTTTAGTTCAATTCTTTTATTTGTGGGCCAGTTCTTCTTTCTTTCTTCAATCCATTTTTTGATATCCTCTTCTGACTCCAAAATGATGTTAGTTCCAGGAATTGGTATCAATTTATGGGACGGCAACGATGGCGATTTTAGCATAGCTTTCTCTTCGTCTTCTTCTTGAGACAAGTTCAAGCTGCTGTCTTTGACTTCCTTTGTTTCAAGTACAGCCTTCTCATCGTTATATTCTTTAACCTTGGGTGTCATTTGCGGTTTAGGTGGTAGGAAGCTTCTATTAGGTAGATGCGTAGGTAGATCACTTGCAATTCCTGGGAAAATCTCAAGGTGTGTTGATAGTGAGGTTGGTGCTCCGTGAAGATTCCCCGTGTTATCCTGTCTTTTGATATCGTTCTGCATTATATCGTCATCATCAGCTGGTCTTTTACCATTAGAATTCAATCCTTCTTGTGCAGCTTTTGCATTAGCTTTTCTCTTCTTATTTCTCTGTTTGCTTCTGTTCTTGTTCTTGCTCTTGGGGTTTGGATTCGGGTTGGCATTCTGGTTAGCTGGGCTGGTTGTCGATGGCGTAGATCCTGACGATGCAGACTTGGATGGAGGTGGTGGCGGTGGTGGAGGAGCAAAAATAAAGTCGCTCATATTACTACTTGGTGTACTTCAAGTAAAACCAGGCAAGATGCAAGGAAACCAAAGGGGGTCAAGACATGGCCTGGGAAGAATAGAAATCAGTCCATGCATGGAAATAGTAATGTAAAATAATTTTATATTGTATCACGTGCCTGTAGTCACATGTAAAACTACCGCAACTAATGCATGCGCATGATGACATAATCCATAATCCAGGTGAGGAGAGGAGAGGAGTGGCAGAAAAACAGGCCGGAACCACGATAAAAATGACCGGCTGAACACCAACGGTTTCCTCCACTTCGGCTCTTGGAAGACGACACTTTCAACCATCGCCGTCATATTATATACATCCAATTATGTCTTCTGCAGGTAATGCTGTCAGCAAATCTGTTATTTCCAAGTACATAAATAAAGATACGTTGAAGTATGTGTTCACCACACACTTCTGGGGCCCGGTCTCCAATTTCGGTATCCCTGTTGCTGCCGTTATGGATTTGAGAAACAAGAGTCCAGATACCATCAGTGGACCAATGACCGGTGCTTTAATTCTGTATTCTGGTGTTTTCATGAGATATGCCTTGGCAGTCAGACCTACCAACTATTTGTTGTTTGGTTGTCATTTTGTCAACGAGATTGCTCAGCTAGGTCAAGGTTTCAGATGGGTGAACTACCATTATTTCGGTGGTGATGATAAACCATTGAAAGCTTAAGATTGTGTTTTCTTGAACGAGAAATACCGGAATGAATCGAAGCAAAACGTTCAATATTAGGCTACGATGGTTTTGTTATTTTTAACTTCTATATTTTTTGTGCTAAATGGTTTCTACATTAAGCAGTTGCTGTGCTTTTTTTTTTCTTATAAATATTATGCTTGTATAGTAAGGAGTAATGTTCTACTAATATATTCAACTGAAGTTTCTTATGGTTATGATCTATATTGTTTCTTGGTGTGTTTTTTTATTTGTAGCCCGTTAATATTAATTATAGGATACGATAGCGATTAATTAAAAAGCATATAGTAGATAGTGGAAAAGCAAAAGCGAAAAAATTATTGAAGCCATTAATCAAATATACCTTTGACTCTAGGGACATTCTGTGTAGGTCCTAGCATGTCAACCTCTGCATCGTCTTCGTGTCCAATTTCACTATTACCTTCATCGCCATCCTTGGAATCATCGGATGGCTTCTTTTTACTGGATTTGTGTATAACAGAGGTACTATGATACCTAACGTTGTCCCAGAATATGCTATCAATTTCCCTATCGTCTTGCTCTTGGTGCTCATGTTCCGCACCTTCCTGTTCTTTTGGATCGTCTCCGTATAGATTCAACTTTTGACGTTTGTATTGCATGCCATCAGCTTCTTCGGAACGACTGTGTAGTGGTCTTCTCGGGGATAAAAGCGATTTGTTTCTATCCTTGTTTAGCTCTACGCTAGAATTCATTCTGTATTGTTCAATTATTTGATCATTCGTTTGATGATCATCGTAGTCATCCATCGGAACAAATAGGGGTTGATTTCGTCCCCCGTCATCTCGTAAAGGCGGCGATAGATTATTGTTGTTCTCCTTTTGCGGTTCTGTAATTTCACCATGTGTAGGTGCCCCTCGTCTGTAATCAACACTCTTCAAAACAAAAGAGGTGGGTTGTAAAGGCTTTTTGTCCTGTTGGAGCTGCAATTTGTCCGTCTCGCTATCGGTTATCACAGTAAGCGTTATTATACAAGAGTCTATACTCTGGTTTTCCTTTTCTATTAAGTAATGTCTTTCAAAAACCAAGGGAGATCCTGGAAGACTAAACATTATTTCGCAAAGATTGGTTTCCATCGTGTTTAGTATTAGGTTGTTGTTTTGAAATTGGTTGTTGGCCTTCTCTCCAAAAGACGAAAAGTTGTAACCGATTAGTTGCACAAAAGTTTTAAAGTCACGAAGTCTGAAAGATACCTGGTATTTGATCTTTTTAGCTGCATCTTCATCAATGTCAAATGGTAAATGAAGAATGTTGTCATTTGTCAAATCGTTCAAACTTAAAAGAATTGATAAGTTCATTGGCTGTGAGGTTAGGTTGTAATTCTTTTTATTGGTGAACATCTGCTGTCTGTTAAATCCATGCAATATTACTTTTCTAGAGTAGGGTAGTATTTCGATTTTAAAGTCTTCTAAAGCATGGGGAAACATCAGCAAGAACTTCTTCAGTATCTGTGTTTCTACGATAAGGCAGTGAACCCTGTCTTCTTCCTCCTGTTCTGGTTCTTGTTCCAAGTTGTATGGTTCTTTTTTAGTTCTATCGATAGCTTCCTGGTGGTAAAGTATAGTTTTATGTATATGGCTGATTTTCAAATCAAACGATTCGTATCCCACGTTGAAGCTTAATTGGTATTTTTTAGTCATTTCGTTCTTAGTCTTAAACTCGATGAACAATCTATTTGAATAGATCGTATTAGATTCTTCATCGTCATCATGCAATATGAGCAACTTAAAAATTTCAGAATTTTCTCCACAATCTTTGAACAAAACGTTCAAATTTCTTGAATTGATCAAGAAACTAAAACTTTTTGCTCGATTGTCATCCTCTTTGGAAGGTTCGTTGGGTAATCCTCCATCAATTGTGAAACTTTTAAAGAAGTTGGGTTTGAATAAGCAATTGAGAGAGCTAGTTTTTGTTATATTGATTGCAGTTAACAATATTCCTGAGCTCGAGTCCTCGTTGTCTTCATCTGTGGCTTGTCTGATAGTGAATTTGATGGTATCAGAGACCGTCGAAAGCGAGTAGATAGATTTGGTCCATAGTGATTTCGAGTCTGATGTTTCCAGTTCAGCTTCAAACTTGAACGGCATTTAACAAGAAGAATAAACCGCGTCGCTGCTGATCGAAGACGGGGTATCTAGCAATTAGAATGATGTAGGATAAGAAGCATTCTAAATTACTTAAAGATGGATTGCGCAATTTGTTCGATCGGTATTTACTTTTCGACGTGGCGACGCGTCGTGAAATTTTCACAACGTTCTTCATGTTGTGGTGTTGGAAGTTTTCACCACTGCAAATTGTACTATATTTAAAACGAATTCATGACCTCTTGCTGAAATACAACTAGTAGACATTTTTATGTAATAATGTTTACTGTCTTTTATATCATAGTTTGATTCTGTGTGAATTACGCTATCTTGCATAATGAAAAAGGAAGTAATTTTTCTTTCAAAAATATTCTGATTTATGGATAATAAGATTTGACATTATTCCTTGCAGTTCTCACTTTATAGTTTCTCACATGAAATTGTACCTTTTTTGGCACAGCATAGGAAAGAGTTTTTTTTAAGTTCCAGAATAAACGGTACCTTTCTAGCTAAGTACCTGTTCTGATTTAATTCTACTTAGGTTAAAATTGGTTTCCTATCTTCTCAAAGAGCACTCATGATTCACAATATGATGGCTTGTACTTGAATCAGGCTTAAAAGTATTTTTACTGGAAACAGCTAAATTAGCTGTTGCTTTAACTTCAGTATCAAACTTCACATCCAGGATGTACTCGGTAGCGAGTTATGGTGCACGGAAAGCATTGAAGAGCCAGGAATATTTTATACAAAAAATTATAATAACAATAGAATGTATAATATCAGTTGTATCTCAGTAATGTCGGGTTTCGGGAAAATGACCCACCGTTGCATCTATCGAGTTGCATTCTGCAATCAAAATGGACCTCAAAGATTATTGTCTGTCCTTTTATGCAAAGTTGTACTAAGACAAAGAAATTGGCGAAAAATGTGGATTTTAGATATCCAAAAGAGGGTTTCATACTCATTTGTTCACGCTCATATTTTGATACTCGAGTATTGCAATCTGGATCTTTTTCGTGGTTATGCTTCTTTCTTGAAATTCCAAAACGACCCAGTATGAGGTCAGGTTTTTAAAAAAGGAATGACCCATGTAAAATCCCAACGTATATTTACAGTGGATTATGTAAATTCACAGATAGAGTCATAAAAAATGTGGACCTTACTTCTATTAAGAACCAAAGGTTTTTGTAATGTGAGATATCTATACCGGATAATTGTGTCCTTATGTGTCGTCGATGTTCTCTCAAGGTTGCAGAACTTGCTGCCCATCCACATATCAATTCCCTCAAAGAATTAGGAACCTTCTTCCGCAATGCCACTGGCAAATACCACCAGTAGAGTAGAGATAAGAGATTGGAAGGAGAAGTAGTAGCGACATGAGAATAAGTTTTCTGGACAACGTGGGAAACGTCGGTGCAGATGGTGGACAGAGTATTTTGAATTTCTGTTGGGTCACCGATCGTATTGCAGACGACGCCCAAGAGGGAAGCACCTCCACTGAAGATCTTATACCAGACTGAAGCTAATAGCCAGCACTTCCCTGAGGAACGATGGGATGGCGTTGCTTAACTTTCCAGCGGAGGTCATGTACTGCAGCACAACGAAAGTCAGAGAGAACCAGGTAGCTGCAACTAACTGCAAACGGAAGGCCAACAACCAGATGGAAATGGAAGCCCAAATAGGGATCGATCGAGAGTGTCGCGATAACGAAGCGGTGATAACCGGGGAAAGATTACCGCGCGGCTGGAGAGTTATCCGCTAAGGATGGCGGGCATTTTGGGCTGTCTGTCTGGTTTTTCACGAGGTTTCTCTTCATGACTCCACTTTCTTTTTCCATCTCACCTGTTTTTGGCTGGCTCGCAAGTCACTGATATGCCTAATACCTCCCATCCGAAGTCTGCCATGGCTACAGAATCGACATCGCTGCTGTCTCCAGCACTTGTCGCTTCACACGACACGATCACAACCACTGTACAGCAGGATGCCAACCTATCAACAAAGAAACCGTCCACGGTGAAGAAAGAGTTGATCTACATCACTAAGAATTGCTTCCCGGTGCTTCTGACGTTCCTGTTTCAATACTTCATTCAGATCATGATTCCGATCTATTTCTCGTCCAAACTGGGTGCCGATCATCTCTCTGCATGCTCCTTATCTATAACGACTTTTTATGTCACGGGACCGGTGATATTCAACGGATTTTCCACAGCGATGGACACTTTCTGTTCAACTGCGTTTGGTGCTGGGAATTATAGCAAAGTTGGATTATACTATCAACGTTGCACTGTGATTCTATTGCTAATGACTATACCTATCAGTATTCTTTGGTTGAATTCTGGTAGAATCATATTGAAGGCAACCAAAGATGAAGAATTGGCTAGTCTATGCGCGCAGTATCTAAGATGGATGCCGTTGGCTTCTCCAGCAATGGTGTTGTTTGAATGTTCCAAGAGATTCCTACAATCACAGAATAAATTCAGTATCCCAACTAGGATTACCACCTGTGCAGTTCCGTTAAGTTTATATTTAAATTTCACCTTGATAGATTCTTTGGGTTTTAGCTCACCGCCAATTTCTTTTATTATAACATATTGGTTTATGGCAATCTGCTTGTTGATCTATATTTTCGCCGTTGATGGATATCAATGCTGGAATTATAAGACCACTTCCAGTGAATTGTTTCAATCTTGGTGGCCGTTCTTCCAATTGGGCATACCAGGCGTTATGATGATCTTGTCAGAAGCCTTTGCGTTCCAAGTTTTAACTTTTCTGTCCACTAAATTCGGTCCAGTTGAATTGGCTTCTCAATCAATCGTTTCAACCCTTGCTTCTTTTGCTTTCCAATTACCATTCTCTGTAGGTATTTGTTGTTCAACTAGAATTGCAAACATCATTGGTGCTCAATCGAACGATTATAAGGTTGCTGTGAAAGCTATGGTTGGCTTAGCGTTTGGTCTAAGTTTCTTCAATTTTGGATGGATGGCCACCTTTAGATATCCACTAGCTAAGATGTTTACACAAGATCCTGAATTAATTGAAAGAGTCGCTCAATTGTTTTTGATTGTGGGTTTCAATCAGTTATTAGATTGCCTGAATGTAATCTGTGCTTCAATGCTGAGAGGTCAAGGTAGACAGCGTATTGGCTCTATTTTGAGCATCATCAGCTATTATATCGTCGCAACACCTTTTGAGATTTTGTTTGCTTTCACTTGGGGTTTTCAAGTTCTAGGCTTGTGGTTAGGTTTGGCAGTTGGCGTCTCTGTTTTGTCATTAGCTGAGTTATACATCGTACTAACTAGTGACTGGGAAAGAATTATTGAAACAAATACATCCATATTTTAACCGTGTTAACCAATTGAATCCTGCTATCCATTAGGTATTATATCACGAAAAACATTTTCATGGATCTGGCTTTTGTGAAACCTAAATGCGGTCATTACTATCTCCATACCACGATGGAATCCCAATTGTGACAGTTCATGGTAGAACACCATAGATATCTGCTCAAAGACGTTGTTGCTGATCAAAGGCACTTGTATTACACTTCTAGCTCCATTTAAAGCTATTAATATTTATTTATTTTAATGTACGATTGTTTTGGAGAGATGTTACTGCTGAATTGATAGATTATTTGATTTGCTTGTCTACTTGTTCAATTTTTCACAGTAAATGAACAACTATCTATGTATATATATTTAGAGCTTTTTAGATAGATTCCATATGTTTAATATCGTATTTAGACTCAGAGAAATCTTAGCCAATATTTCGTTGAATATTGCTATTTTTTGTTTCCCGCATCTTACACGATCACTTCATATCTAAATATATATACTTTTGAAAGTGAAACAATATTGGTTGTTCCGCGTGGTGAATATAAATCATTTAATATTAGTGATTCTTTAATTTGACCTTTATCTCAATGAGCGGCCACAAAAGATCCTCGATTCTTAAACAACCTCTTGCGATTAGCTAGGTCTAATGCAACTCCCTGGTTTTGTGGATATAGATTTAAAACCATCGGTGGCATATGCTCGGATGGCGATTCAATTGGAAGGTAGCAAAAGTGAGGAGATGATGGAAGTGTATATGCTGAGGGAACTTACTGCCGTTGTGGGCCAGATTCGCATAGATTTGAAAAATGGGTAGCAAACTTCCGGTGCTTTAAATAGTAGGTGGTTGAAGATGAGAGTGATACACTTTTAAGAATTTGAATCTATTTGCACCTTTATTCAACTTTCTATTTCCTATGATTAGTTTTATAGATAACAGATGATATTTCAGCAAAATCTTGGTTGTGAAGCATATGATTTAAGATTTGATCATGTAGTAACTCTTCGGGGAAGCTTATTTACAGACCGTTCTGAAGGGTGAATTAACTTCAACGAGTAGAAGACTATAAAATAATTCACTATACGATTTAAAAGCACGTCCTTCAATACAGGGATTATGCAGAAAAACAAACGTTTTAGAGTGTGACGCTTATTTCCGTTGCATGATGTAGACTGCTAGCTGTACTCCTCTAAGGTAACTGGTTGAAGCATGCCTATGAAATCATGAACGATTTAGACTTCTGTCAAAATTTAGGCTAGAAAATTCCTGAAAATCAACTGAAGTTTATTATAAGTCATATGAACTCAGTGGTAGGGCTCTGAAAGAATGGGGATGTTTGAGCACATGTCGAGGGTTTGTAGATGTATGGTCAGTGGATCTAGATTGTGAAGTAAAGTCATTTGATCACTATATGTAAGAGAACATCAATTGGAATCGGCCTTCCCTTTGGAGGATAAAGTCAGCAAGAGATCTTAATATTTAGACATGCCACATATAATTGAATTTGAACAACTGTTGCGAGATATAAAGCCACAACCGGGTGATAATGTATCTCTACAAGTTTCATTTGCTTGAAAATCGGGTTGTTTCAGCTTTCGAGAGAGGCGTGCAACAACCGCTTCGTTTGCAGCGCACCGCCCGAGGAATTTTTCACTTTTAGGCTAGCTGTTTTTGAAAACCGTTTCCAACAATAAAACAGTCTTTTTTTTTTCTCTTGGTGTTGAGCCATCACTTTTGTATGACGTCCTGTTCAACAGTTGCCTTACTTTCATTACGAACACACAAACAATGGGTGACCAACTAAAAAAGACATTGATAAGTTCAGAATCTACAACGCTAATCTCTTCTATCGAATATAGCGATCATGAGACGATATTTAACGATGGTGAACTCATAACGAAGGGAATATCTACGGTTAAAGACGAGCTCGTATACATTTGTACCAATTCAATACCCGTTCTTTTCACATTCACTTTCCAATATTTAATTCAAATTATGATTCCTATTTATTATTCCAGTAAGATCAGCGAAGACCACCTGTCCGCATGTTCCTTGTCATTAACGACTTTCTACGTCACAGGTTCAGTCATATTCAACGGGTTTTCCACTTCCATGGACACCTTCTGTTCAACTGCTTTTGGTGCTGGAAATTTCAAAAAAGTTGGGTTGTACTATCAACGTTGTACCGTGATTTTATTATTGACATGTATTCCTATCAGTTGTGTTTGGCTGAACTCCAGATGGATTGTTTATTCACTTACCAAAGACGAAAAATTAGCCGAGTTGTGTTCGCAGTACTTGAGATGGATGCCACTAGCAGCACCTGCCATGGCTATCTTTGAGTGTTCCAAAAGATTTTTACAATCACAGAGTAAGTTCAGTATACCTACTAGAATCATCTCCATCTCTGTGGTTCTAACAGTTTATTTGAACTCCACTTTGATCGATCACCTGGGATTCGATTCTCCACCAGTTTCGTATGTCATCACCTATTGGTTCATGGCATTATCTTTGGTTGGATACATTTTTCTTATTGACGGGTACCAATGTTGGAATTCGGACATTACATTGAAGGAATTGTTTCAAGGCTGGGCTATTTTCTTCGAGTTGGGTGTGCCAGGTGTTTTAATGATCTTGTCGGAAGCTCTGGCATTTGATATTTTAACATTTATAGCTGCAAGATTCGGCGCAATGGAATTAGCTTCTCAATCCATTGTGTCTACGTTGGCCTCATTTGCATTCCAGTTACCTTTTTCAGTTGGAATATGCTGTTCCACCAGAATATCAAACATCATTGGGTCGAAATCTCCAGATTACAAAGTGGCCATCCGTGCCATGATCGGATTAGCTACCGTGCTATGCTTTGTGAATTTCTCTTGGATGGCTATTTTCAGATATCAGTTGGCTAGTATTTTCAGTGATGAACCTGAGTTGGTTCATAGAGTTTGCAATTTGTTTTTGGTTGTGGCCGCTGATCAACTTGTGGACTGTATGAACATCATCTGTGCTAGCATTTTGAGAGGACAAGGTAGACACCGCATTGGATCTATTTTTAGTCTTACCAGCTACTACGTTATAGGCACCCCATTTGAGTTGTTGTTTGCCTTTTATTTCAATTTGAAAGTTATGGGATTGTGGTTAGGCCTTTCGATTGGTGTTTCCATACTTTCTTTAGGGGAATTATATTTGGTTTTAACATCGGATTGGGATAAAATCATTGCTGCCAGCTCAAGCATAGTTGATTGATGTGAGATAACTTCCTTTTGTATATGTTTACCTACATATATATCGATTATGTCCACTTATTTATTTATTTTCTTTTACCTTTTATAGATCTGTATATAAATTAGACAGAAATAGAGTTGTACAAATTAGAAACAAAATAGGGATAATTAAAAAAACTAAAGCCAACATAAAATTATCAAGATAAAAAAAAAAACTAAAGCCAACATATAACAACCAACCAATAAACAATTCCCAGTAAGTAAAATATATATAAAAAAAGCAAATATAGAAAAAAAGAAATAAAAACGGTGCTGCAATCCGGGAAAAAACCAACGAACTGAAAGACAAATAGGGTATCACAGAGTAAAATCCATTTCTAATGGAGTAAAGATATAAAAAGGCAAAGACAAAAACAAGAATAACAACATACCATTTAAATGGGAGTTGGATCGACGTCAGTCCAACCATGAATCAAGCGCAGACAAAACACCAAACGTTGCAATGGAACCCAAGGCGAACCCAAAAGTCAACAGTTTCTTTGGACTAATAGGCTTTACCTTATCGTCTTCCAATTTACGTCTCTTAGTCTCGTTTACTGCCGGTTCCGATTCTTTCACGGTAGCAAAAGGATGATAGGATTTAATGCCAAACTGCAAAACATGATTAGGAATAGAGTTTTGCTTCATGAAACCCTCGTTACCATTGTCAACTATAGATCCGGAATAATCGGAATCATAATCATCTAACTCTGATTCAGAGTAAGATTCAGATTCAGAATCGGAGTCGTCACAGCCAAACATACAAGGAATTTTCACAATATCTGACGCCTCATAGTCATCATCATAGGGATAATCTTCCTCAAATTCATTGAACTTCCGTTTACGAAATTGGCAAGGGTAGACTTGATCTTTAATGATCTTAGTTTCTTCGGGTGGATCTTCACAAGATGAAATGTCTGACTCATAGTCAATCTTAGTTATGTCATCACGCTCATCTTGATCTTTGCCAATGGATTCATCACTGGAGATACTCTTGTTTTGATAATCATCAGAGTACAATCCACTCTCTTTAACAGACTCGTTATCTTCGATTAACCCTTTGTGACCACTGTCATCAACCAACCCTTCCTCTTCCTCCTCATTATCGTCTATCTCTTGCTCTTCACTTTCGTCCTGATCAGGATCATCCGTGATAATAACATGTAATAATCTACCATCAAAACAATGAAGACAGTCCTCTTTTTCTGCCTCCTCCTCCTCGTCATCATCATAATCTTCTTCTTCTTCTTCTTCGTCATTATCTCTATCAACTTCTTCTTCTTCTTCTTCTTGATCTTGATCATCATAATCAATCTCAAGGGAGGAGTCATCATTACCTGAAGAAGACTCCGCATCTGTAAAAAATCCCAGAGTCAGATCAGAGGTATTGAGAACGTGGCTTTGGACACCACGGACGTGATTCATATTTTCCTGATCACCAGGATAGCAATCACAGTCACTAAACTGCGGCGAATCATGGTCCAGTTCTTCAGCATCACTACCCAAGGGTGTTTGATAACGATTATTCACTTCTTTCACAACAGCTTGAACTTCTAAAGCAAGCTGAGATGACAATGAAGACGTATTATCCTCAGGCGATTCAACTTCATTCGGAAATCTCAATCTTTCAGTCTCAGAGGTTTTGAAAAACTTACTGTAAGGAGTAGAATCCCACCAATTTTCACCCACACTATATTTGCTAGGATCTAATCTAATCAAATAGAATCGGCCAGTCTCCTGATCAAAGAAGGCTTGCAATTGAACTTTTGTATCCTTGAAAATGTTGTCCGTTTCTTTCACACGACGAACCAAAACCAAGCAAAGTATGTCACCAGCTTGCAAATGCGTAAACACACCCAAGGAATGGGCAGTAGTCTCACCGAACCTTAAAATCATACTACCATGCTGTGAAACATCCGCAACCAAAGGTAACTTAAATTCCTTGTCGTCAAACTTGAATGGGTATAAGTACCCGATTAAATGCTCGGCACTAATTGCAACGTCATCAAAATAAAAGTTATCGGATCTGATAGCTCTATGTTGCTTATTCTTTTTGTTGGACGTTCTGCCAACCACAAATGATGGGGGAAACCGACCCGAGATGCCCAGTGGTAATTCGAGCATTTTGGCTCTAATTGGGTATTTTTCACCTTTAAAAGGCGCAATTTCAACTGCAGGTGTATCCTTTACTGACATTGCTGGTATCAAAAACTATCTAAATAGAATACTATGTTCTAACCAGATTATACAGCGAAGGTAAATAAAAAGCACTAGCCAGGAAGATAGGGAATAATCTGCTGAGAGGGGAGAAAATAAGGGCAAATCAAAAAGCTGGCGGAGACTTAAAGGGAACTGAATCTAGTTGAAAGATAAGCAACAAGTAATAAGTATAAGGAACAGCAAAATATATTTCCAGCCTCGAACCGACAAGCAAAAGACAAGAAAGACAAGACAAGACAAGATTAAATTGTCAAAGCTATCAATCACCAATTAAGCAGGTAAGAAGGCATCTCAAGAGGGCAAATAAATTGTTAGAGCAAAAGCCACCCAAAACCACAGAAAGGTGCAAAACCCGCGATAATGAAATGGCAGCCGCCTCCTATCTTCCCGTGCGGCGCGCCGTTGCTTATCGGGTTCCAGTCGTGTCACGTGACACGTGCCTCCGAGTTTAAGTAGTTGGAGATGGCACCGATAAAGAAGGGAAACGAGGTCTGACGGGAGTCGGATACGAAGAGAGGCTCGGAAGAGAGGTCAAAGAGGGGCAAGCCATGCAATGTGCCTGGATTCTGGCTAATACTAGAAAATGACATGATCAAGTCTGGGGCACCATGCTTTGCCAACTCGCTGTCAACCATCGAGCTGATCGAAACAAGTGAGGATGGATTGCTGCTGCTGCCTGATTCCATTTGTCTTGCATAACCTTTGACCATGCTAGCAAAACTGGAAAAACCGTCTTTGTTTGACACCAACAATGCGGTCAGAGTATGAAATCCAATATCCATGTTTCCGTCGTTGTCATCAGTTGCATCTTCTTGATGTTCTAAAACGGAGCTGTTGATGTTAGCACTGCTAGGAGAAGGATCAGAGTAAGCAAGTTCTAGCAGATTCCTAGAATCTGTAGTTTCTTCTGTACTTAGATCATTTCCAATTGTAACAGACTTATCTGAGTTCATATTTACTATTGTAATATAAAGTTTCTCGTCGGTTTTCCCACCATTCAAATTTGCTAATTGGGTTTGAACCATACAACTCAACCTATCCAGATCATTCCATGCACAACCAGTACTCTCATAGAGAGTTATTTTGGGTATGCCACTATGTACTGTCCATGCAATCAACCTTGAAACCTCTGTACAGACTCTTATTGTTTCAGAAGCCTTTTGAGTATGATGAGCAGCAGACCATTCTGCTCTCTGTGCTAACACTTTAGAAATCTCCTTCTTATCAGGTACAACAAGGTGTTTTTCTGCATTTAAATATGGAATCAGAGGTTCTGGAGGCGGTGGTATGACCAATGGAAGCACGTCGTAAATTGCAACCAAATGTCGAGGCACTTTAGCGTCTCCAATGGCCAACTTAATTGTCAGTTTATCCTTTGGTATAGTGTTTGCCAATGAACATCTTAAAGCATGGTTACTGAGATTTGCAGGAAATCTCATTAGGCTTTTTAAAAACTTATTTAATGGATTATTATGCTTCGCTTCTGTAGTTCTAGCAATGCCAGTATGAGATTGATTGGATGTACCTATAGGAAAAACATTCAGCATATAGATCGTCCACCAAAAGTAAACGTACAAGATTAGCAAGAGATAATCAAACCAGCTTTGTAAAGTGATGAAAGAGGAATATATTGACCTCAATCGACCTGAAATCTTGATCCTGATTCTCAAGAGCAAGATATCCCAATTAGAACCCTTTATGAAATATTCAGAATTAGCTTCCGAGAATCTTAGATCTTTAACAGCCGTCTTGAAACTTCCATTCTCAAACATGTTTATGGAAGTATATTTCATGTCTTCATCTCTGTAATGAGGCTTTATGATCGAAGATTGAATGGACTCGATGGGTGTTCCCAACTGAGCCTCTAGAACGGAATCAACCGTGTTTGGAGTACTCTCTGCAGTCATCAATCAAAGACACAGACGGCCATCAGCTAACAGACAAAAGAAATATATCCTCTTCAACACAAAAACAAAGGAGATAAGAAACTTGTAAACCCGAAAACAACATAAGTGCCACCAAAAAGTGGAGACCTTAAAAGATCCCTCTTTTCACTTTAATCACGATTCCCTTCTTCCTTTGCTGATATGTTTAATGACATAATCATGTAGAGTACAACTGCTTTGCATTCCGTTTGATTTGCACGTCCGGTTACTTCTATTGCTTTTGTTTTTGCTTCTGATCTTACTGGTATGAAAAGTGGTGGAATAAGATCGTTGGTTTGCATTTGAGATGTCTAGCTGTGACACTGATCCGTGCAAAGCAGAGGCCTGCAAAATTCAAGGTAAGTTGATGCTCAAGGCATTAGAGTTGTAGTGTGGAGTAGCAATGGTCTACTTCCATGCCTTGCATTGCTAGTTAATGATATAAATGACACCACTAACAAATTAATGTATAGATTGCTTGAAGGGTAATAACTATGACGAGTCAAAATGCACCAAGGTGATCGACAACTTGTACAAGTGCTGTTCGAAATTCTACGAAGAGAATGGAGAGGATGCAAGGTCTGTCTGCTGTCCGATTCCGAGATTACTCAACTTCAAAATTGAACAGAGAAGAAAAGAAAAAATCGATGCTAAAATGGTTTGGAAGTGAGCCAACTTACATGTATATAGAAATTCACAAAAGGCACCCGAATTACAGAAATATTTACGTATCATCATCATATACCATGTCTATTCTATTTAATTATTTCTTTGAGATTCAACTGGAAGTTAAAACTTTTTGAACTTGTATCTAGTCCCATCAATAGTTGGTACTTCCTAAAAAGTATAACCTTTCAATGAAAAAAAAAACAATCCAAGTTGGTTGAATGTGAGTTAAGGACCGCGTAGCTAAGACATTTACAAACATCTGATAGCACGACTTTTAAAGGCCGTAAAAAACCAAAAAAACATCCGTTTCTTTAACATTTATCTAAGGCTAACCCGAGCACTGTACACATATCGAGAATAATGTGAACTGTGACTCTAATGGGCGCCTACGGTTATAAAGACATTGGTATAATAGAAAGAAGAAAATCTAAAGAGAGGGAGGTTTTGGAACCAAAGAAGAAAATTTTGCTGCTTTATATAGTGCCAACTGCCAAATTACATTTACGGGTAAGTCGGTGTGTATTTATTCAGGGTTTCATTTTGACTGTATCATCATGTGTTTAAATTAATATAAATTTATATATATATATGTTTATATATTCTAATTTTTATATATATGTATAGGTATGTCTATGTAAATGCCCGTTTACTATCTTTTCTTTGCGTACTCATGAGCATCTGGGATGTACGACTTCAATCGAGACTCGCCAGGCACCCAGAGATCGATTGTGGTTAGGGTAGTTTGCATCTTTACCTCCTGTTCGAATTTCTCAAGAGCTTCTTCTATCTTGACTGGTTCTATACCGTTATCTATCAACTGTTCTCTTAACAACGCTATGTGCATTTGCATCTTTCCCTGGATCAAGACGTCTTTCTTTGTTAGTTCGACTGTGTGTAGGGCAACTTTCTTCTTGTAATTCTGCATCTGAATCAACATCTCCTTCTGATTCTTCTTTAGTAGTTTTAACTCGTGTTGATGCTCTTTCTCCCTTTCGTATTGATCGTTGATGAACCATCCTAATGACATACTCAATAGAAATATTATAGGCAATGACGTAGTTAGTTCTCTCATCGTGTCCGAGGACACTCTTTTGTTTTGGTTGGAAGGCGGTATAGAAGGTGGGGATTGAGACATTTCCATTTGATGTTGTTGAGATTGTTGTTGTTGGTATTCTGTAGACCGTTGATCGAGGTTCGAATGCTGAATTGCCTGTGTGCTATGTTGTGTGATATTGTGGGGATATGATGCATGCGACTGTGACAACGACTGTTGGGAATTTATATTGTTTTGGGATCTAATTTCATCCAAAGTCTTTGGAGGATTCGATCCATGGTTGAAGTACGTGGGTGGAGAGTTGAAGTTGGTATAAAATCTGATAATGTCTCTATATGACGAACGAATCGGGTTCGAAAGCCCCAATTTCATCCGTATTATAGGTGCTATAATCATGCTACACTTGTCGAATCACTAGTGAAATTTCAAAAAGATGAGTAAAATGGCGATTTCTATCACGATATACAGACGGGTCGAATCCTATACGACGGTGCCCGGGTCCTTCATTAAAGACAGAGGACAGACAGAGATAAAGAGGCATGCTCGCTCGCCACCACCCAAAGAGCATTCGGCCGGGGGATCGGCCGTTAACGGCACTAAACCTCTACACTTCACTTTCCGGTAATCTGCCCTTAATGATCATGTGTACATGCATGTGCACGTATTGCGCCCTGAAGGTAACTAAAACTATACCCGAAACTTTCAAGACCAGACATGGAAGCTAAAAACAGGTTGCTTAAATTTCTTAGGAGTATGTTTTCGAATTCCATGAGTTTAATAAAGTTGGCTGTAATTAAAGTGGTTATTCAAACCAAAAAAAGCAAGAAAAAAGAGGATAAAAAAATTGTGATACAATACATGAAAATTTATATTAGACTGTTGTTGTTATATATAAACTCATATTATTATAATTTATCTTGAATGAGTAAAAAAATAAACACAACCCATGATTCACCAATACAACATCGTTAGAACAATAAATAAACCATCAATTAGTAATTTAGTGTCTTCTAGATTCAGCAATGATCTTGTTCATTTCTTCAACCTTAGCCTTAGCTCTCTTTTGAGTACCTAATCTCTTCTTGGCTAGCTTCTTGGCTCTCTTTTCACCAGCATTTCTGATTAATTCGATAACTCTTCTTTCGTATGGAGCTAGACCAGCAACTTCTCTGACTAGAGATCTAACGAAAGCAGTTCTCTTAGATAGAGCACCCTTTCTGTATGAGATCTTTGGAGCAACTTCCTTGGATTCAACCTTGTGACCCTTGTTCAAACCAGTAGCGATACCTATAATCGTTGAAAAAACATAATGTTAGTACACCTTCTTGTAGTCTAAAGTCGTGGAGATTAAAAAATATCTAGCAGTTATTTTTAGTGGTCATCTCAACGGTGGATATTAAGTGTAAATCAATTCAATAATATTGATAAATGATGTGTATTTATAAATTCTCTGATACATAGATGATGTATTTTGAAGATCCAATTAGTCAATTGTCCAATGTCTATTTCGAAGCCATAACTGTAACCTTTCCGATATGGGAATTATTATAATATATCCATATATCCTTATGATGATTGAGTACTATGATTCACTTGATTGTATAATGCTTCTTCATTCACAAGGGAATATAATTCGATTCTAATGTTATAACGTATATTTGATGTCTACAACGGTTGCATAGAGTTTGAGTGGCGTATTAATTTCATATCAAGATCCTTTCAGTAATAGATAGTGAAAAATGCTTCCTGCCAGTGTTGAAGTCGTGTTGAAGGCAAGATACTAGTGTATTCTTTACAATTCATTGCCTGTCCTGTCCTCATAAATTCTTGATCATTCTTTGCTGAATCTTCGAAACAGTTTATTGCCAATAACGCTAGGTATTCTTTGTATTTTTCCATTTGATTTTTAATTTACTACATACCTGACTTAGCCATTTTGTATATGTTTGATTTCTAGTTATATGAGAAGCAGAGTTTTTCAATATACTAGAGAGTGTAAATCTACAAACTTAAAGGAGTACCAGCAAAATCTAGCTGAGAGCAGGCTCCAAGCAGGTGGTAGTACTAAGGAAACAGGCACTTGCACACAGATTGGTGATGAAAATTTTGTTTTTGCTGCCAACAATCCGCTACGTGTCACTAATACTTGTTCTCAAATAGGAAAGAGGCTGCCGGGAAATTTGTGACTGTGAAATTTTAACTTCTGCTTCTCTGATGCTGCACTTTGTGGTGCGAGGTGTTGTGTTGGGTCATCTCCAGCCACATGAGGCGTACCACTGCACTGCCAAAATTGCTGTGTAAGGGTTTCAAAGATGGCGTACGTTAGTTAATGGATTATGTCATACAGTTCAGACATTTTAATTGCATTGCAAGCAGAATCTGTATTGGACTTTAGCTATGTTTCTGGAATGATCTTCTATTGTGGAAACTATGTACAAAACTAATCAACAAGAACTTATATATATATATATAGATGCGTTCATTGATAGACTGGTTGATCAATTCTTCAACACAATCTCGCTCAAATCAGCGTCGTACTGTTCAAACTCTTTTAACAACTCTTCGAATGAGGCCGATCTACGGTTGTTGTTGAATGCTGCAAACTTTAAGTCACCTGGAGTGTTGTATTTAACGATTGGGAACAATCTTTGTAACAATTTTCTTCTTCCAACTATCAACTTGACCTCATCCCCTTTGTAGGCACCAGAATAGTACACTTTGTGTTGAACCCCCGTTGAATCGGTCGTCAATGTGAAGTTTGGTTTCTCATCACGCTTCTTTCTGGCCATTAACACATCATATCTTAATCTCCAACCCAATGGACCCAATTCTTTAATTCTTGCAGCTTTATCTTTGGTCAAATAGTTATCCAACCCACCTTCTTTTGTAATTGTCTTCAAGACCCTCGTTGTAATTTTGAATTTTAGAAGCTTGCCCAAGGAGTCGGACCATAGCCTTTTACTCACAATATTAGGCAACCACGTTCTTCTAGATTTGTTTCTCATTTCCGATATTTGATTACCGAACGAGATATATTGTCCACCGAACAAACCTCTATTCGATCTCTTGAAAATTCTTGATTCGCCAAATGGGTAATCTGGGTACTTGGATCTTTCATAGGGAATTATTAAAGTTCTTGGCTTCAAATCACCAACTTTCAAGTCCAATTTTTGTTTGATTTGTCTTTCAACAACGGATTTATAAGCTCTTGCATTGTTTGATGAACTCGTTGAAAATAATCTCGTTATAGGTGATGGTGTCGTCGATTGGAACAGCGGCTTTATGCCAAACGTGGAAAACATTCTATTGGTTTCGTCGTTAGATTGAATTATGTATATTATTTTCAAGTTCTGCTAATATGGCGACACCTTGTTACTCCAGGCATCTATCGAGTTCAGATATCAATCGACTGGAAACCATTTGTTTGTTCCAGCTCGCATGCGATTTTTCAGATCCCGCATAATAAAATTATACACAAACGTAATGGCTTTGTGCGCGACGTTTATACCTTATGTTGGTAGCACTTTCAAACTATGTTTGCTTACAGGTAATCTTAATTATAAGCTAATTCTTCCTAGCAAGGATATACATTCAATCGAAAAGAAAGGGAATGATAATAGATAGAGAGAAACGCAAACACCTGAAAAATATATAGATAATCCACCAAGGTAACAGTCACACTCACCAGAAAGCTTTCTTTTTTAGCCATTTAGTAGCACCTTTCACTTCATCTAACTCCTTCTTTGTAGCCACATATTCTTGTTCTAAATTATTTAATTGATCTTCTAGTACTCTATTTTCTTCCATAACTTCCAAGTTTCTTTGCATAGTTTTCTGAATTTCTAAGTCCATGTTATCGGATATTTCACCAGTGAAATCCAATTTGGTATCTGATTGCTTCTCCAAATGCTCCAACCTCTGTGTCATTTCTTCAATTTGTGAAAGTAATGACTGATTCTCATCTCTTAAGTTGGCTATAAGAACTTTTCCTTGCACCATTTCATTTGCAATGTCAACATGCTCTCTATTTAACGTGGCGTAGGCAGACTCAACTTGCCGGATTTCTCTAGATAACTGGCCGTTTCTTGTTCTTAAATCTTCAATCTCTTCTTGTCTTTCCTTTTCTAGTCTGTGTATCTCTTCGTATTCAGCCTCGTACCTTTTTAAGGTAATGGGTAGAATATTGATGGCCATCGAATCAGTAACAAACTCTTCCAATTTATATGAGTCAACGGTGATCTCTTTGTTAGAATACGAATCGGTCAAATTCCTAGTACTTCCAAACGTGCCGTTACCACCACTAGAATCTCTTTTACCGGAGTTATCAACGTAGTAGAAAAACAATTTATCCTTCAAGAATGCTAGTAGATCATCAAAAGTCAAAGTCAGCAAATGCTCTTGGTTTTTCATCATCAAATTCACGGCAAATTTCAAGATCGATTCAATTCCTTCATAGATAACGAGATCATAAATTCTCAGAACCATCTCCAATGGAAATTTATAACCGAAAAGAGTTAAGAACCACTGTGTTGCATACATCGAGGATCTAACACCTTGTCTTTTCAAATGGGTATGTAGATCTGGAGTTAGATCCTCTAATAATCTATCGAATTGATACAATTTTGTATGTAATCCAGGCATCTCGGGTAGGTAAAGCTCTCTGAATCCATAATTTCTCATCAAGTGGGCTAACATGCAGAAGGATTCACTAGCATCCATGTTCATGAGTAATGGAACCGTTATGAATGCCATTCCCTGGGTATAACCAACTTCGGTATCAAACAAGCTATAGACTTTAATGATTTCAAATAGATCGTCAATTTTACTTTTGACTGTACTGTTGGTCACAAAGCTTGTTCTTGAAAGGTCTCTTTTGATCAACTTTTCATATTCACTATCCAAAACTTTAGAACTTCTGAAAAATTCTTCCAGTTGCATGGATTTAGAATTGCATATCAGTTGCCACACCATACCCCTTAGCTCCCTTGGAATTCCTTGACTCACACGAATTAACAGCTCATCAGGCTTATTCTCAACAACAGAACTGTAATCATTAATCACACTAGACCAAAATTCCCAGTCTATACCTTGAATCAATCGTTCGTCGTTAGTGAACTCGATCCCAGTTTTGATCTCGTTGAATGTCTTTCTTAGACTGTCAGCACAAGAATTAACAGACTGCTGATCAATTTTAGATCTTGATAAGAGTCTATCTTTATTTTCGTGGAATTTTAATAACGCCAGACTATAATTCTCAGGATGTGACAAACCTTGTATTTTGCTGCTTAAAGAATTCTCCAACTTGCCAAAGGTAAACCATTTATTAACGCTATTAGAAGATCTATTTGTTCCTGTTTGCAATAAACGTTGTGTATCGTTTTCAAGTTCCAGTTGTAACTCTGTTGGAACATCTTCTGTATTGATCATTATTGGTTCTTCGTCTCTGAGTGGTAGTTGTGGTGGAACATGAGTTCTTGGGGGTAACGGAGGGGAAGACAAGGCCTCCAAAGGTTGCTCAATTTCTTTCCCATTCTCAGCGATTTCTCCTTGTTCGGCTATTTGGCTTGTATTTATAGAGTTTGTATCAGGAACCGTGATGTTGAATGCATCTAATGGATTTTCTTTAACATCGGATTCAGAAACGGGCACTGACACAGATTCAGGGACAGATTCAGGGACAGGCCCAGGGGTGGATTCAGAAACAGATCCGGGGACAGGTTCAGCATCAGATTCAGAGGGAATAGCGGAAGAATCAGTCTTAGAAACAGATTCAGAAACAATCGCAGCAGGATCAGATATGGATTCAGGAGCAGGAGCAGGATCAGTCTCAGAAACAGGTTCAGTATGGGGTTCGAGAGCTGCATCATGTTGGGTCCCCTGCGTGCCGTCTTCTTCAACTATGGCAGGACCATCCAATGTCACTTTTTCAGTTTCAACACTACCAACACTAGTGGATGGCTCAATTGGAGCTGCTGAGTCTACAATCGTATCCGATTCCTTAATTGGCTCTAAATTTTGCTCCTCTTCCTCAACTTGCTTGCCACTGGAGACAGAAGCCGAATCATCCACTACCGGTTGATCAACATCTGTTTGTTCTGTGTTTGTCTCATTTTGTTCATCTTCTTCAGCACTTTGAAACATCTCTTCCGATTCTAGGGATTCTTTGGATTCTGTTGGATTAAGCATATCAGGTGAGTTGCCAGGTTGATCCGGGGCAACCTGTTCTTGGTGCTCTTCAGACATGCTGGTTATATGCTTTTATGGAACGAGACAGATATCAAATTCTGAGCAATTGCACACTTTTTGTGTTGTGATAACTTATCAATAAACAACGGCCAGTGAAGCTCTGATAAATAGTGGATTATATAAACTTCTGTCAAAAACTAACTGCCTTTGTTTGTTTTAATTTGCAATGTTGTTCAAGTCTGAGCTTTTTCTGGAGTCGCACCGCCACACGCCTCAGGCGTGGCGAATACATTTTAAGTTACACGTAGCCGGTTGCTTGTAGGCAATGGCTCTATCCAGCGCTAACTATGAACATTGATTTAACGTACAAAAATAGTAATTTCATTAACCAATATTACTTAATAACAACCCTGTGCCACAACAAGAAACTATGAGTGCTATGCAACAGCAGAAGTCATGAAAGAAAGGACTCAACAAGTATATAGAATAAATAATAGAGAGAATATGGAATATTGAAACCAAAAAATATAAATTGATAAACAACCTTAAATAAAAAAACGCTCACATAATAAAGTAGTATTAAAAAAAACAATATAAAAACCATAACAAACATAAAAATACCAAAATACCAAAAATACCAAACTAAACAATCACCACATCACCCATGTGATTTGTAACTTCGTTTAAAACGACCAAAGAGCTCATAAACTGTAAATCGTCGTTACTAGAACTAGACGAGGATAAAACCGGTTGATCGTGATAGTAAAAATACTCATCACTATGGCAATCACTTATGTATGACGATGAAGTGTCTGATAACACAGGTGAAACCATCTCGAAGGAAGGTGATTCCGATCCAGTTTTCTCCACAGTAGCAGATGAGACATTGACGATGCCTTGTGGTTCAAAAACCAAATTTTCATTGGCTTCAAAGTCATGTAGTACGTCATCGCTAACGACAACTCCCGAGACAATCTCATTCTCTAATAACATACTTTCCATTTTCTCTGGTTCACAATTCGGAAAATGACATCGGATTTTCAAATGTCGGCCATTCCTAATATATTCAGCACTTGGTTCACCAATTAAGTTGACCATTTTCTCTATGTCGCGTGTAACAGCAGCCCTATAAGCAGCAACTTCATCATATAATTTCTTTAGAGAGTCGACCGAATCCTGGCTTAACACAACGTTCTCAGGTAAGCTGTCTTCTAAAATAGAGGTATGATCAAGGTTAAAGTCAACAAAACAGCCAGATGCGACAACAGCAGAAGACTCGGCTTTGGCTAGAACAATATCGATATCGATGTGCTTCTTGCTTGCGTTAACTGATTTATGGCCAGTTGGCAACTTTGCATTTAGGTTGGAGCTCTTCAATAAAGTTGCTCTGATGGCTTGCGACACGTTACTGATGGCTTCTGCAGCAACTGAATGTCCCTGTGTAGAATATAATCTTGATGTCTGGTTTGGGAAATTCTTGAACAATGAAGAACCTGGTCCTCCACGGGTAATGGACTGAGTACCAACTCTAGTAGCAATTCTGAAAGGTTGAAAAACATTGATCAAATTCTTTGAAGCAGTTGTAATTCTAGGCTTGCCAATATTCTTGTATAAACCTCCCACTGGAGCTCTAGCAGAATAGTTTCTTCTGGTTAATGTGGAGAAATTTCTTCTTCCACCGTTCAGACGATTGGCTAACGGATGTTGTTTTGGTTGTGTGTTTCTGACCGGAATTCGTTCTAGCACTGCCTCCAACTCCTTTTGTCGTTGGTTGGCTATGAACTGCTCCGTAATCTCTTCTAAGGCTTGTCTGAGATTACGGGCGGTCTTTCGAGACACCGATATGATGTCCCTTATACTCGCTACCATCGTTTAAAACAAGCAGTAGGATTGTATGTAAGGGGAATAAAGTGTATAAGGAATAATATGGGGTACGTTAAGGTACGTCAATAACCAACTCAATCAATAAAAAAAAACACAGTAAATTAAGCAAACGTATACATGAATACAAATTTGAGTTCTAGATGTAACTGATCAACATTTTAAACCCGGTAGTTTCAGAGGGGCAAAACAGACAGAGGAGTGACTCAATCCTGGTTTGTGCACGCCCTCTCTTCTCTTTAGCGAGTTCGGACTATGTGCTGCGCCACGTGAAATTGTTTAATATTAAGCTGGCGATGTGGGGGATGTGGCAATGCCATTGCGTGGCTGGGTGAATCGTATAACTAGCTAACATAACGATAACTGGTTGAAATACAAGCGTGGAAACTAAATAAATAAAAAGAAAATATGATCAGTGGATAAAAATCCGACTGAATTTCTTACAAAAGATCCAAACAAGATGAGTCCAGCATGGATGACATAACAAAATGAACAGACAAAGTAAATAAAAGCCAGAATTTTGAAACTAAATACCTCTTATTCTATTGGTACTCAAAACAACTTTATCATCAACTCTGTTGACCTTCTCACTGATATCCCTCAAGCCCTTGTTTTGAGATATGATTTCAGAAGAGATAGCTTGAGCTTTGGATTTCAAGTTAACGGCCAATTTGGATGCTTCATCTAGGTTCTTACTTAGCTCAACTTCCATTCTTTCATCTTCTTCATCGTGATCTTCAGTTAGGTAATGCTTAGCTTCACTAGCTCTTCTTTCATAATCGTACTTGTCCCTCAAATCCGACTGCAACAATGGTGAATCTCGAGGACCTTTGAGCTGGTCCATGATGGTATTTTGAGATTGATACAACTGCATGTTCAACGAAGAATCCCTTTCTCTATCAGCTTGTCTTTGTGCTAAGAATTTCTCTTCAGCTGCTTTAGCTCTCGATTTCTTAGTAAATGGGTTGCTGGTCTTGATATGGAACAAACTTCTGTTGTAGTGTTCCAAGTCTTTGACGTGTTCATCAACAAATCGCTGTTGGGTACTCATCATATTTAAATTATGTTCAATTTCATACATCTTCTCTCTCTGTGCACCTAAAGCACCCATGGTGTTCGTTGCAGTATCGTCTGCTTGTCTTAAATGTCCCAGGATGTTCTGAGTAGATTTAACAGTAGCATCACGAACATCTTTTGTCTGTCGTTTGATTCTGTTAATCTCTTCTTCTTCTTCATCCATTTCCTGTTGTTCCTGAGATTGCTGTTGATCTAAATATGGATCATACATTGAATTTTGATAAACACTAGTACGAGCAGCACCTGGATAGCTATTGAAATCCAATTCTTGTTGTGATGCTTGATCTTGAGCATATGGATCTCTTTGGTTTTGCTGTTGTTGTTGTTGCTCATTAAGCAACACATCTGCCTGCGATTGGCCTGAATATGGATCTTGATTATCGTACGGATCGTAAGTCTGATACGTTGGTGCGCGACTATCATTTGTTTGTTGGGCTTGTAAACTATATGGATCGCTGTATGAATTGGATTGTTTGTTATAAGAAGGCATGCTGTCATAACTAGGACGTTTTTGTTGTTGTTCTTGCTGCTCCTGCTGCTGAGTTATACCAGTTCCATAAAGCGATTGAGAATCACTAGGGCGATCATAGCTGGACTGCTGATTCCGAGCTACCCCAGCTAATGAAGAAGTGTTTCCTGGGCCTCTTTGGTTAGCATAGGAGGTAGAACGACCCCCATAGCTTGCTTGATCAGCATAAGGTGAGGAACGACCCCTATTACCTTGTTGATCAGCATAATTGGAGGAACGACCACCATTACCTTGTTGATCAGCATAAGGTGAGGAACGACCTCCGTAGGAACTATATGGGTCTGATTGGCCGTATGGATCAGCTTGTCCTCTACCTTGGTTTGCCATTCTGGAATGTGAACTTTGAACAGTTGACTGGGTTGCTGGGTTATATGGGTCGTTTGTTGAAGTAGAAGATGCTGTTTCGGGAGTGTCTTGAGATTCTGGAGGAGCGTTTGGGTCAACCCATCCACGAGGTCTTAGTGGTTCTTGAGTGGACACTTTCTCTCTTGCAAATTTGCTAAATTCACCAAACTTAAACTTTCTTCTATGTGGATCAGCATCATTTCTGGTTATCAGACCGTTCATTTCAAGTAGTTCTTTGGATTCCTCCTTGGTCATCTCCTTTGGAGGTTTAAACAGTTTCTTCAAGCCCATCTTGAAAATTTATTCGATATCTATGAACAGTGGGTGCAAAACGACACTTCAGCAAACAACTGGAAGCACAGCAATTTATTGAAGAAGAAAGCAAATAAGATAAGATATAGTTTATATAATAGCTGGCTCTGCTGGTTGTACGTTACGTGTACGATACGTATAAATTTTGAAATGCTGTGCGCCTTTGCCCTTACTATCTTCTCGTGCAAGTTTATTTAATATATTAAATAAGTGTCACGTCTGCAAAAACCGAGCCTCCCGCGCCTACAGTGCTTACAGTATTTTACTAATTGTCACGACGACACAGCCTCACCGACGCGTCGTTTCAAGAACGGAGTCTGGCGGCTCTGGCCCAGTGGCCGGTGGCCGGTGGCAAGTGGCTGTAGCCTGTGGTGACTGTGAGGTAATATGGGGCCGGTTTTTGTACTTGAGGTTGTTTGCACGGGGTTGCACTTCGAAGAAGTGACGGTTATTCATTGGTGCAGTATTTTGGATTGTTTTAGCTGAAACTTTAAGTTATCCAGTCAAAAAGATTTCCAGGCCGCAGTATGTGGAGACCCAAGGATGTCTTTGGAAAGCATGGCACGAGCACACAAATTTTCTGGTATATATCTAAAATGCGGAGCTTATCTGTCAGTCTTCTAAGTTCTAATATAAACCATTATTCCCTGACTGAACATATTGGTATAGAAACAGTGGGATGGGCACTGCTTGTCGTGTAAGTTTTTAGCCTGTGGCTCTGTAAGAATTGCAATTTGTGTGTTTATCGATGCTGTAGAGAGCGCATCTAATGCTGATAAACATAAGGTATATATGCATATATACGTATACGATTACTATGATTTACTGACACGATTTAAAATAGTGCGTAACATATCAGCTTGTCAATTGGGCTAGGAACAGAACAGTCATCTCCCCTAAATGAATGCCTCAACTATTTAATACAGTACATTACAGGAACAGCGAGTCGCCAAGTGCATTATCAATGCCTCTTCTCCTTCAGAGTCCGCAGCATTCAAGGCAATCAACCATCAAACCTCTCTCGGTAATGTACCGAACAGTGAAGCACCCAAACTCCACTCCGCTCCTGAATAATAAATTGTTCTACAAACGAAGTCTACCAGAAGATAAGCAGGAGAAGGAATTGCAAATTGCAAATCAGCTGGCCGGAGTCTGAAAGTCCCACCCGCGGAGACACGGTGCGCTGTCCGCCAGCTGCCCGGCCAGTAGTAAGCTTTCTTTCTACGGAGGCAGCACTAGCAGTCACCACTCACTTGCTGTACACTGATAAGGGCCGGCCACTCCATCTGCTTTAGTAACAAGTAAGTACGATTATCAGAAATATATATACATGTGTATATATACAACACAACTAATCTACGACAATTTTAGAGACTGGCTCAAGAAATGCGTAAGCTATAACCGTTCGGCAATAAGTTTGGAGATTGCCGTAGTAGCTATTACAATTTACGTGGCCAGCCCTTTAAACGTGATTGGAGGATCAGTACAAGATGGACTTGAAAACTGAGCACCGATCTCTATTATTTGCAAAGGGGAAATTCGCAACCGATCAGAGCGATACAAACAACAATGCACCTATTTTTGTATCACATAAGATATATAAATATGAGGTGGCCTTTTTTCCTTAAATATTTTCATAATATATATAATTTTTATACATCGTGTGTGTGGTTAGTTCACCCAATTAGGACATCTATCTTCCCTGGAACTTAGTAAAAACACTTGTTTGTGTCTCCTCACGTCCAAAATTTTTTAGAGCCTTGCCGAAATCATCAGACAGTTGTTGCTGAATCGTTGAAACAAATTCAGATTTAATTCTCTTGCAGCTCTTTTCCTGTAATAACTTTTCTTTTCTCTCTGTCAGGCACCATTTTCGGCACTCTTTGGTGCGCCGCAGAACCGCCAAATAAATATACGAGAAGTCTTTCATTTTCCTCTAACTAAACAGACTTTGAATAGCTGATAACAATTTCCAATGGCTTACAGAACCGCATTCGATGATCATCAAAAAATTAGTTTTAAGTTTTAGAAAAACAAACCAAAAAGAGATTGTTAAGCTACTATTGTAATCTTAATTACTGAACCTAGCAAATTAGTGATGACAGCGTGTCTCCTTTGGGGAACATCTAAAGATCCATCACGTAGCAAACCTTAATTTGAAAAAGATATAGATCGATCGATATATTCGCAACATTACAAAACAGTAAGACAGATAGGCTGGCCAAGCATTGTTGTTATTTTGAAGTGGACATGACAACAAGCTTTAAGGAGCTACCAATGGCAATTGACCTGGAATAAGGGTTAGCAGTAGCAATTGATATCAAAACAAGCTTATTAAAGTGGAGACTCACTTTTAAATTTTTGAAGAAGCATTGTTCTAAACCAATTAAATATAACGAAGTAGTTCATCAGCTTGATATTCGGTACAGCTAATTAAACTACACTGAGAATATCAGTTTTAGTAAATTGAATTATATTCAATTAAACCCCCTCTGCTGATCTTTGGAACGGCATTAGTCTAAGCAGAACATTTAATACACGATACATCTAAAAGATGGGGACGGTAAATGACTGCAATTTTTGATGTGTGAGAACGGTAAACAAACAATTGATAGGATATTGCGGAAAGTAGATGAGGCAACCTCAGTGTCAACTCAAAATAAAACAAAATTCTTATTAGGATACGTATCGGCCGAAAACAGAATGGTGCGTACCCTATTTTGCTCAAAAAACAAAATGATCGTCACAATTAGAAGTCAACGATCGACTTACCATGTTTACATTTTCTTTAGCTGGAGATGAGAACACGATAAACTCGTACGTTGTATTCTGGTTTGCCTTTAGTAAGACGATTGATGAAGAAAAACGTCAAAGATAGGAAAATCTTGCGATCCGTAACGTAAGTTTACCAAAACTTTAAACTTTAATTTGCTATCGTGCCGGGAAAAAATAAACATCCGTGAACTTCGTAAAATGTTAAGAATTGATGGATTGATCAAACCTGAATGCGGAGCCATTGGTGAGAATTAGAGGATTTATATATCTGCTCCAATGAAAAACTGGTTTCGTTTCAACTGTTGACATTGTCATGCCAATTCTAAATGTAAACAGTTCCCTGACCCGTCGAGCCAAGTTAGTTAATGTAGTCAAAAAATCTATATGTAGTATATATTTGCAGAATCAACCTAATTTCGGTAGTTTTAGGGTATTAAAATTTGTTTACATTTTCTTTGCCTTCACATTTTCTTTCCCTCTATAATAATTTCTCATTTTACTTCCAGTGAAGAAGCCGATATAATGGAATATTCGGCAAGGAACATTGCATTTATTCAATTCCAGATTGACTGTTTCACAATCATTAACGGAACTTGTATTCTCAAAATGAAATTTGTATCGTTTGGAGGAGTTGATCCACACACAGAACTGAAATTCACACCTAATTTGGAGAACCGAACTCAGAGTAAGAAAAGAAATTTTTCCGTTTCAAAAACCTTCCGCGACAGCGAACAGATTTTTTATTGTTATGCATGAGGTGCATGCTGCATATTGCGGCACACGCATCAAACAAATTGTAGTTTAAAGCCATTCTGATGGCCTTCCTTGGTGAGCAATTTCACATTTTGCAAGACGTCAATCAAAAGTGTAAATGTCTCATTTAGATATGACGCATTCTTTATCGCAGTAAAGGTACAGTGCCCCATAATAAAAAGGGAGTTTTGGAAAGTATAACGGTTAAAGAGCTAACTAAACTAAGTTAAATTAAACTCTGATTCAGAATTTAACCGTCGATTAAAATTCAAAGTTAGAAAATAGACGTGACTCTCTCGATAAAAGCGTCTAAATCAAATCTATCGTCATTAAACACACTCCGCATGAGCTTATCGACGTATATCGATATAAATTGTGAAGACAACGAACAGAAAACTAAAACCGTACTGTTTCCGACATTCAATCTCGATTTTTTCTTATTGCGGGTAATCTGATCTCAAGGAGTATGTTCCATTTGAGTTTATGATTGAAGATGCACTTGCTGTTGATGAGATTTAAATGTGTGGCTTCTTCGAATTGGCACCACGAAAGGAAAAAAAAGGACGTGCGATATCCAATTATTCTCTATGGAGAGTGTTCACGCAATAGGACTTCCAAAATAGTCGATATAGGAATGCATCTAATTTAAGACATTCCGAAGATTAATTAATTACATATGATCCTTTGTTTGACAAGTGGAATAAAACCGTATCGACGAAACCCGTATTAAAACCAAATCAAGAATGAACCTGACAAGCTGAAATTTGGAGTGGAGTTTCAAATTGTAGTTAAATTCCAGTATATGGTTTAGAAGTCATTTAATTAACAAACAAATAATCTAAGCATCAGGGTAGGCCTACAGTGTGGTTCTGGTGCAAATTCGGATTGGTAGGACCAGTCCCTGGTGATCCTAAAATAGTAAAACACCAAGATTTAAATATAGATATGCGATTGATTACCATGAGTATTTTAAATTATATTATGATTTTACCACTTAAGCAAATTAGGAAGTTGTGCCTAACTCAATAATGCGGATATGCAGACAGTAAAAGCGGTCGGTCTTATAGATATCCATCGGGACGCTGGACTCCTCAATGGCATGCCATATTTCCTATACTTTGAATCAAAATAGTTTAACGGGCCCATGACTTCCCTTCAAATACGTTATAAGCTTAAGCAATTGTAATACCTGTGTTTCCACTAACTATCCTAGTGTATTGACACCAATCCAAAAATAGCCTCAAAAAAAGGTAGAGCCGTCTACCCCTGTTATGTGAGCACAAGTTTCGTTCGTTTGCATGCCGCAGGCACAGCTGTTCGTCAAAATAGCATCCGAAAACGGAAGGTCGCTACCACTAGAGGCACGACCTGCAATGAAATTAATACATCGATCTTTTTTCGGAACCTCGTAAGCAAGTCCCAAATATGCGTTTAAACGAAGATCCCGGTTTAAAAAAAAGGAATTAAAACTATTGTGAGAAATGGTATAGTACGTTATTCCAGTGACTCCTGTTTTGCGTGTAAAAATGATCTGTTCGAACCTTAATTCAATTTCAGGGGGACAACTGAGAGCTCCGAAATATGTATTTAATATGCATTCAGTTTTAGCAAAGCTGTCGGACTTTCTGAAAAGGTGGCAATCCCAATGAGTTTCCCTAGTAACAGTATATATATAGGGCCGGAATAATTGAGTGTGGTAACTGTAAAAGATGACCACTATTGGAGGAAAAGTCAGGAGAGGCGAAGGATTAAGAAGAGCAATAATGCGCCTGAGAGCTGCGCCCTGGCTGTTGCCTCCGCTCGCTCGCCTGGTACTCACTAGGCGACTTTCAAATTCCTCTGAAGTCTCACTCCGCCCACAGGAGACGTGAGATTGCAGCTAGGATCGCTATATAGCCATGGATCAAGAAGGTAGTGCACCGTTTACAATTTGAGTGCAGAAGAAAAAAGATCGGCGGACGCAGCCGCACAAAGTTTTAATTTGTGCATGTGCCTCATTTCATGCGGGTCTCTATCGATTAGGAAAACCTGGTTGCAAATTTGATCCTGCTATCCGATTATAAATATCTTGAAGAATTCCCCTATCTAGCAACAAATGGTTGAAGGCGTTTTCTATCCACTCTGTTCCATCACTTATCGATTAGGACTTTTTAGCACGAACTTCTTAGTTTTTTGCCTTGTATTTTTCATTCGCTAATTAATTTATAAGTCAAAGAATTATGAAGTTTTCCTTATTGTCAATCGCCGCTTTGTTCGGTGTCGCTTCTGCTACAACCTACTCAAACTCCACTTCATCATCTGCCACTTCCACATCGACTCTGCCAACTCCATGGATTAGTGGTTTCTTGAACGGTGATCAACCAGAGTTCAACATCTTTGTTCCAACCGTGTTGGACTTCAGTGACTTGAACATTTTGTCCTTGGATGAAAGCTTCCCATTTGCTCCAGAGCAGAATGCTGTCTTCTTTGTTTCGGGTTCAGTTCGTACTCCGTTCTACGATTTCACTGATGATTCCACTTCAAGCGAAATTGATATTACATTTGTTGCTGATGTTTCTCCTTACGATACCGTCATTTACGCTGCATTTGCTGACATCCATGGTATTCCAGGTATTTATGTTGGTCGTTTCGCTCTTACTTTGAACCCAACTGCTTTAAAGAGAGATGAACAAGTTTACTACTTGACTGCTACAGTTACCATTCCGGGTTCATCTTCAACCTCATCTACTGGTACTGGTACTGAAACTTCTACTTCTGGTGGAGAAGGTGGCTTGACTACTGTCATTTCAACTGCAACTGCCAAGGAAACTACTACCGTTACCATTCCATGTTCTAAGTGTGAAGGTGGCTCTACCACTGTTGTTACTGGTGTCACCACTGTCACTGAAGGTACAACTGTTTACACCACTTACTGCCCATTGACCACCACTGACACTTACGCTCCAGTTGAGACTGTCACTACCACTGTTTCCACTGTTACCAAGACTGCTGGTACCACCACTGTTACTGTTGAATGCTCCAAGTGTGAAGGCGGTTCTACTACCGTCGTCACTGGTGTCACTACTGTCACTGAAGGTACAACTGTCTACACCACTTACTGCCCAGTTACTGAAGAAAGTATTGTTACCGTTACTACTACTGTGTCATGTGAAACTGAAGGTTCATACGTTACCTCGATCCCAGTTACTTACACCACTGCCATCGAAACAACCGCAACTGTTACTGTCACTGAAGGTCCTGGTGCAACTGTTGTTGAAACTGTCGGTACAAGCACTGCTACTGTCACCACCACTGCTGTTTACATCAAGGTTACTACCACCACCACTGCTACCGCCGTTGAAGGTACCACCACTGCTACCGTCACTGAAGGTCCAGGTGTCCCAGGTGCCACTGCTACCGTCACTGAAGGTACTGCCCCAGGTGCTGAAGGTACCACTGCAACCGTTACTGAAGGTCCAGGTGCTCCTGGTGCCACTGCTACCGTTACTGAAGGTACTGCTCCTGGTGCCGAAGGTACTACTGCTCCTGGTGCTGAAGGTACTACTGCTCCTGGTGCTGAAGGTACTCCTGAAGCTACAACCCTCACTGTTGGTTCCACTACTGCCCCAGAAGGTACAGGTTCAGGTTCAACTGTTTCCGTCTTGGAAGGTGCTGCTGGTAAGCAAGTTGTCTCTGCTGGTTTGTTAGGTGCTGCTTTCATTGCTGCTTTCTTCTACTAAGCTATTGAATGACTCACCCTTTAAGATACCAAAAATGAAAAAAAAAACAGGTGCACTATAACATCATCAAATCCTTATTTTCATACCAACCCTCAAATTATATGCTGGAAAGATCTGGCTTTTCCCATTTCATTTCCAAAATAATTGAGTGATTATTATTTATTTCTTGACTTTTTGTTTCGTTTTGTCTCTTCCATAAGAGCCTATGATTGTTCCAATCATTTTTAATAGATCTGAGCGATTTCGCATATGCGTATTGCTTTTATAAGGTTCTCTATTTTCTTTCAATAGGGTTATATCTTACTGTTATATTAGCTTCCATCAACAGGAATGATCAATAATTTTTGATTCTTCAATTTTCCTGTTCCATTTTTTTATGTAATTCTCTTCGTTTTAGATGATTTATTTACGCTTAATTCTTCTTCGGCTCTTTACTTTTGGTTGTTTTTTACTTCACATCGGACTGCATTTATTAATACCTTGATATCTCTTTTGATATCGTCGGCATGTACTAAAAGTTTTGGGATTTCTCAAGGACTTTGATAATAGACTATTTATTTTTATTTTTATTTACAGCGTGGTAAATTGTAAGATAAGTGTAAAAGAAAAAAGAAATCGCCAGGGCCTCCACGGCTACCTCCACGGCTAGGCCGCCCCCTGGTCGCGGAAGACCTGCACTGGCCGCTCGCCTGCCTGCCTGCCTGTCTGTACGCACGCATTCTCTAGAAGTGTTATCTCTCTCCGCCTCACCTCCCTTTCTTTAGACACTGTAGGTTTGGTTTTTGAACTCGTACTACATAATTCCCGGTTTGTTTGTTCGCACATTGAATATTATTTGTTTCTGAAAATTGCATGATTGGCCACATATGCAGGTATTGCGGGTGACTCAGAGTGGTTTGCATAATAGTTTTTGCGTCCACAGCTCAAAAGTTTGGTGCAGCTTCAAATTCTGATCCCGGACGATCATTCGCAGCGACGTGGCTGGGCTCTAGAAAATACCTAGTATAGTTAAGATCCTGTAATTGGAAAATTAATTGCACATGTATATTGACTGCCTGATTATATAGCAATTAATTGCAAAGGAGGCGGGTTTAACTATATTGTATTGTTTCCCTTGCCTTAGGTCAGAGAACATAAATTCATTCTACATCGATAATAGGAAATGATCTTTTCATGAGCCTTCTTGAGGATTGCATATTTATCAGGTCAGGTCGTTATTGTACGTCACAGGAGGGTTTACGAACGCAGAAAAATCGACTTTCGCAATAATCGTCTCTAGATAAAAGTTGTGTAAACAACAAAAGAAAAGAGAAGGGAGGAGTGAAAAAAATAAATAACTAAAATAGAAACCAAAAGAAAAAAAATACGAATAATAAAGTATATATCGATTTACAATTAGCAGAAGCAGTATTCCAAAACTTATCGATTGCCTGTAGTGATGTCGTGCTACCTGTCTATAACCTTCTGTCCAAATTCTACTTTAGAGAATGGGGCTGTAGATTACTTCAGGCAGTTAAATGATTCGATTCTCAAATCTTCAGTACAGGTTGATTACCTAATTTTAACTTTCACTTTACGTAGTATGAACAATTAGAAGCAACAGGTACTGCTAATTTGCTCTACGTTGCTGAGCCTTTATCAAGCATTCTTCAATATTTTCAAGGCATCATTCGGTGTTCAATAACCTGATTATAGACAGCTTCATAGCTGCTGTTATCTTTTATTTTTTTCTACATTATCAACATGTTCTATTTTTTATGTGTTATTAAATTGCTGACCTGTGCAACTCCTAAGCTCTGCCCAATTAGTTACCACCTTCGTAAAAAAGCAGATTTACACAAAATGGAAGGGTAGTTTGTAGACTAATAATAGGCAATACAGCTGTTGAATCTTGATAAGAAAGTGGCATGGGTGGAATCGAAAATGAAGAGTCTATGAAAAGTTGTTATGATATTGATGACGTAATATTTAACTTCCGCATCCTTGCACGATTAATTTTGAGATCGGTAGAAATTTGAGATTTGTGTGAGCATGTATTCGATGTTTGATATAGCGAATACTCGTGATGGTTCGAGATGGAGATAGAGCTTTACCGTCTCCGATGTTCACTGTGTATTCTTGAAAAGGACCTGACGCTTGGATCTCGGAAAACTGTAGAATATTTGCTTGATAACTACTCTGAGAGTGGGTTAAGCACGGGATTTTCGTTTTTGTTGACTGTATTGAAAGGCCAAGCTAGACATTTAATTGATTACATTAGTTAGTGTATCAGCTGTTTTTGAGCGATTGATAACTGATTCACCTATCCAAATTAATTCTGTTTTTTTTTTAAAGTTGCCCCAAAGATGAATTCTGGATTTTCAGAGCTCTCCAAAAGATCGTCTATCGCCGGCGAAACTCCGTATTCGCAACACAATTACAGTACGTTACCTGGATCTTTTTTAAGATAAATTATGCTCGCAAAAACATTATACTAACTAACCATATCATATCTTAGAACTTCGAATTAACGACCAATACAACTTTTTCACAACAGGGACGCAGGCAGGAAGGACACAAGAGTTACAAAGTGACCTAAGGACAGTTTCATATTCATCATTCTACGAATCGAGATTCCCTATTTATGGATTGGATTGGTCCAACACAAACGATTCTGGATTGTCGAAAGTGGCATTAAGCTCATATAGAGAAGATACTACAAATAGACTCAAAGTCATATATGGGCATCCAAACTATTTGAATGATGACGATATAAACGATAGAGCATTAATAGATAGCTGGGATTTCACTAAAGGATGTGAAGTTGCGGTCAATTACCCTGTGACTCGGTTACAATGGGACCCATCGATGAGTCTGGGGTATACTACCAAGGAAAGACTCGCCACTAGTTCTGAATGCTTGAGAATCTACGAAGTTGAAGAATCAGAAACGATAGCTTCGACAGTGACCGGTATAACCAGTGGCAACAAAATCGGTGCTGCCGGTATACCCACCAACAAGAAACTGGTTGAAAAGATGGCTTTAACCAACTCCAAAAACAAAAACTTTAATCAATTGGCGCCGCTAACATCATTCGATTGGAATTATGTTGATCCTAAACATGTCATTACATGTTCAATCGATACTACATGTACATTGTGGGATTTATCTAGGGGTTCTGGCGTGGCCAAGACTCAGTTGATAGCCCATGATAGTGAAGTCTTCGACGTGAAATTTTTGTTTGGTGATAAATATGTCTTCACGAGTTGTTCGAACGATGGATCAATTAGAGTGTTTGATTTGAGGTCGTTGGAACATTCCACTATTATATACGAGCCTCAAATGAGCAGACCTTCAATAACGAACTCTTCGACTACCGCTGAAGGTTCAAATAATGGTGCAGGTCCACTATCGGTTCGCAGCTCATTTAGTGCCCCACAACCAGCCCCATTATTACGGTTGGCAACCTCTAATTACAATGCGAATCATATCGCTACCGTTGAATCTGGGTCAAATAGAATATTGATATTAGATCTAAGGTATCCTGGTACGCCGATCAAGACTTTACAATACCATAGCTCTTCTGTCAATTGCATAGAATGGCATCCATCTAAGAATATGCTTGTTAGCGGATCAGATGACTGCCAAGTTTTGATCTATGATTTGAATAAGATGGAGGTTAACAACGATGTTACCCCTGACAAGAAGATGAATTCTATGGATGTCGATAACGATGATCTTGAATTCCCGGTGATGGGATTCTTCGACGACATGGAAGTCAATAATGTGACTTGGAACAGCGAGGGAGACTGGGTTGGCATCAACAGTGGTAGACGAATTCAGGCTGTTAAAGTTGAGCTATAATCTCCTTTTGCTATCATGGCTAATGAAAAATAGGAATATACTTTTACCACCGGCCTATAGTGAAGCACTTAGTTTCCTGTTGCGTATGTGCTTTCGTCGCTTTGAATGTAACTTTTGTATTGTCAACTGTGTATCACATATCCTTAAACGTTGCTAGTATTTAATAGATACAAAAATTTTCAAGATTTCCAGCAATGGTTTAACCTGTACAAGCTAGAGTAAACTCAATTACACGCATAATTAATTAATAGGCCTGGCTATACAAGTCAGATCTACTCGCGTTCGCGTCCAGCCTGCCAGTGTTGGGGCTGGCAGAGTCAGATCTGGCTGACTCCTCGTCTCAGACTCTGGAGAGTATGTTTGACTCGGCCGCGCGAAGTCGAGCAAAAAGCGGGCGTCCGCTGACTCGTTCCCGCCCATCGCGTGTGAAAGGAAGGGCCCGAGTCAGGGGCGGGCACATGTATCTTCTAGCTTATTTAAATACATATATATATATATATATTCCCCTATAGTTTATATCTTTCTTTCCTTTTTGTTTGCTGATTTATGTATTTTGAGATTTGTTATTCTTTAAGTACCGAACGGGAAGCAATACACGGTAAGTTTGCCCCAGCTGTCTTCCTGAGGATTCCCGGGCAGTCCCGGAGGGTAGATAAGGCTCATCGCGAACTGGCCTACCTGGTGGATGATGGATCTCGGCCGTTATCTTGGTTTACCTCACCTGATCACCCCCCAGAGAATGAAGAATTGAAAAATACTAACATGTTTCATATGGACAGATGTTGAGGGCTACAATTATAAAGAACGCTCGTTATGCTGTCAAGAGATCTGTGCCTCGGATCAACTATTTAGGTACATCCCCTTTTGTTAGATGCTACTCTTCATCATCCGATAAGAAGGCTGATATTTCTTCATCCAACTACCAGCTATCATACTATCCATCTGAAGCAGGCTTGAAAAGTTTGGATACTTTTGCTAGAAGACATTTGGGTCCTAAACCAAGCGATGTGAATCAGATGCTACAGCAAGTGGAATCCACTGACCTTGATGAGTTTATTGGAAAGGTCATTCCAGATGGAGTGCTAGTCAAGAGACCTTTGAAGATTCAACCTGCTAAAGGTTTCACTGAATCTCAAATGATTGACAGACTGAAAGAGATTGCATCAAAAAACAAAGTTTTGAAATCCTACATTGGTAAAGGTTACTACGGTACCATTCTACCACCTGTTATTCAAAGAAACTTGCTAGAGAATCCTGCATGGTATACTTCCTATACTCCTTATCAACCAGAAGTGTCTCAAGGTAGATTAGAGAGTTTATTAAATTTCCAAACGATCGTCACTGATTTGACCGGATTACCGGTTGCAAATGCATCTTTGTTAGATGAAGGATCCGCCGCTGCGGAAGCAATGATTATGTCATTTACAGGTTTAAGGGGTAAGAAACCAAAATACTTTGTTGATTCAAATACACACGAGCAAACAATTGCTGTTTTGAAGGCTAGATCTAAGACTTTAGGCATTGAATTGATTATTGCAGATTTGAGTTCTGCTGACGGTGTTGCCTTACTGAGATCCAATTCCAATCAACTTTGTGGTGCTCTAGTTTCATACCCGGGTACGGATGGTAGCATCGGATCCATTAAAAACCTAATTGAAATTTCAGAGATAGTTCATGATTCGAAAGGTTTGTTGGCAGCAGCATCCGACCTAATGGCTTTGACTTTGTTACATCCACCTTCGATGTTCGGTGCCGATATTGTTTTAGGTTCATCTCAAAGATTTGGTGTTCCAATGGGCTTTGGTGGTCCTCATGCTGCATTTTTTGCAGTGACAGAAAAATTACAGAGAAAGATGCCAGGAAGATTGGTTGGTGTGACGAAGGACAGACTAGGTAACCAAGCTTTGAGATTGGCTTTACAAACTAGAGAACAACATATCAAGAGAGAAAAGGCAACTTCGAATATCTGTACTGCTCAAGCATTGCTTGCTAACATTGCTGCCAACTATGTTGTTTACCATGGTGTTGACGGTTTGAAAACTATTGCTTCCAGAATATACGGATTGACCACTATTTTGGCCAACGAAATCACTGAGAATTCTCCACATGAGTTAGTAAACAGCAATTGGTTTGATACCATCAGCGTTAAGCTAATTGGAGTTTCCGCTGATGAAATTTTGAACAAGGGAGTTGATGAATACGGTATTAACTTGTTCAAAGTCAATGATTCACAGGTTCAATTGTCGTTAGATGAAACTGTCACTAAAGACGATTTATCTAAGTTGGTTGAATTGTTTACAAACAGCTCATCTGCTGCAGCAAAATTTGATGAAATTGTTGATCTACCAAACTTCCCTGAAGAATGGACTAGAAAAGATCAAATTTTGACAAATCCTGTGTTCAATTCTTACCATTCGGAAACTGCAATGCTTAGATATCTATACAAGTTGCAACAGAAGGACGTTTCATTGGCATCTTCTATGATTCCATTGGGTTCGTGTACGATGAAATTAAACTCAACAGTGGAAATGATTCCAATTACTTGGCCCGAATTTTCCAACCTGCATCCATTTGTTCCTAGAGATCAAGCTAAAGGTTACATGGAATTGATTAGTGAATTGGAAGAGGATCTTGCTGACATTACTGGTTTTGCTAAGACTACATTGATGCCAAATTCTGGTGCTCAAGGTGAATACACCGGTTTAAGTGTCATCAGAAATTATCTTGAAAGTAAAGGTGAATCATCTAGAAAGATTGTTTTAATTCCTGTTAGTGCCCATGGTACCAACCCTGCATCTGCTGCTATGGCCGGATTAAAAGTTGTTCCAGTTAAATGTTTGTCAAACGGTAATTTGGATATTGAGGATTTGAAATTGAAAGTTGCTAAGCATTCCAAAGAGCTTGCTGCCATTATGATTACATATCCATCGACATATGGTATGTTTGAACCAACTATAAGAGAAGCATGCTCTTTGATCCATGAACATGGTGGTCAAGTTTACCTTGATGGTGCTAACATGAATGCTCAAGTTGGTTTGACGTCACCTGGTGATTTAGGAGCTGACGTTTGTCATTTGAACTTACATAAGACGTTTGCCATTCCACATGGTGGTGGAGGTCCTGGTGTTGGTCCAATCTGTGTTGCTGAACATTTACAAGGATTCTTACCTAAACATCCGCTAGCAGCAACTTCTAATCTGGACGTTGACACCGCTATTGATCCTGTTTCTAGTGCACCTTTCGGTTCTGCTTCGATCTTGCCGATCTCGTATGCTTACATCAAGATGATGGGTGGTGACAATATCCCATATTCTTCGGTGATAGCCATTTTGAACGCTAACTATATGATGTACAAGTTGAAGAACCACTACCAGATTATGTTCTTAGGCTCCCAATCTGCGTCTAACGAAATAAAGTACTGTGCCCATGAATTCATCATTGATTTGAGACCGTTCAAATCTGTTGGTATTGAAGCCATTGACGTTGCCAAGAGATTACAAGATTATGGATTCCATGCTCCAACCATGTCGTTCCCAATTCCAGGAACGTTGATGATTGAACCTACCGAGTCTGAAGACTTGAACGAATTGAACAGATTTGTTGACTCCATGATCAGTATTAGAGAGGAGATTAGAGCTGTTGAGAAAGGTGAATCTAACGGTTTGATTTTGAAGAATGCTCCACATTCCATGAGAGATTTGTTGGAGACCAGTGAAGCCGAGTGGGTTGAGAGGGGATATTCTAGAGAAAAGGCCGGTTATCCATTGTCTTTCTTGAAAAGTTTCAAGACTTGGCCAACTGTGACTAGAGTGGATGATACGTATGGTGATATGAATTTGATGTGTACTTGTCCTTCCGTTGAAGAAGTTGCAAATGACGAATTTTAAAGCGTTGTTAGTTTTGTTTTTATTTATTTGTCTGATTTTTAAGATTCCTTCTTTTTGTTTGTTGTTGTTGTTTAATTAGATTTTGAAACTAGATATGAGTTTCTTTGTAGTTTAATGATAGTTATGATTGTGATTTTTTCAAAACACAAAAGGAAATAAAAAAATTGAGAGATGTACGCTTCATTTAGTAGCTTGGGTTACTAGGCTGTATTGAACAAAAAAATTAGTAGACAGTGAAAAATTGGAACAAAAATAAATAAATAAATAAATAAATAAATAGGTGAATAAGTAAATTATCTATCAACCTCACCAAAGACCAAATCCATGGTACCGATAATAGCCACAGCATCAGGCAATAAGTGACCTCTAGAGATATGGTCAAAAGCAGCTAAATGCGAGAAACCAGGAGCTCTTATCTTACATCTATAAGGTCTCTCGGATCCATCACTCACGACATAAACACCCATCTCACCTTTAGGTGCCTCGATACAAGTGTAGGTTTCACCAGGTGGGACTTGATAACCTTTAGTGAACAACAAAAAATGATGGATCAAAGCTTCCATGTCTGATTTCATCAAGGATTTTGAAGGTGGGGAGATCTTGAAGTCCTCGACTTTGACAGGTCCTGGAGGCATCTGATTGATGCACTGTTCGATGATTCTTAGAGATTGTCTGAATTCAGCCATTCTGATCAAGTATCTATCGTAGCAGTCACCCCTCGTTCCAACGGCAACGTCAAAGTCAACGAGATCGTAAGCATCGTACGGTTGAGCCTTTCTGATGTCGTAAGGTATACCTGAACCTCTTAGCATGACACCAGATAATCCATAGTTCAAGGCATCCTCAGCGGTGACAGTACCGATATCGACGGTTCTTTGTTTCCAAATACGGTTGTCTGTAAGCAATTCCTCAGTTTCATCTAATCTGTCACCAAATTGTGTTGCCCACATGTAGATATCATCTAGCATACCGAATGGCAAGTCTTGAGAGACACCACCAGGTCTAAAGTATGCAGCGTGCAATCTGGCACCAGAGACTCTTTCGTAGAACTCCATCAACTTTTCTCTTTCTTCAAAACCCCAAAGGAAAGGTGTCAATGCACCAACATCCATCGCATGGGATAAAATCGACATCAAATGGTTCAAAATTCTTGTTATTTCTGAGAATAAAGTTCTAATATATTTTGCCCTAATTGGCACTTCAATGTTCAACAATTTTTCCACCGCTAACGCAAATACTTGTTCGTTTGTCATCATTGAGACGTAATCCAATCTATCAAAGTATGGTAGTGCTTGGATGTAAGTCTTTGATTCGATCAACTTTTCGGTACCTCTATGCAACAAACCAACGTGAGGATCGGATCTGACGATTTCTTCACCATGCAATTCTAGAATGAGTCTCAAGACACCGTGAGCTGCAGGATGCTGAGGACCGAAGTTCAAAGTGAAATGTCTAATCTTGTTTTTACGTAGTGGATACGCAGGAGAATCCTCATTGAATAGATCCCAGGTTTCCCATTGAGGTGATTCGTTAATAAACTGGGAGTAGTTACCCATTGCTGAGTTGATCTCCAAATTGATGGTTGACTTAAAGTCATCCTTCAAATCTTCACCATCGGTTTCACTTGCCTTGTTACCTCTTTCTATGATTGCATATAGATCATTGTCGGTGGCGGATTGCTGGGGTTGATTTCTAGGTAGGTTGATGTCCTGTTGTCTTTGTAAAACACTCGACGAGAACAGTCTCCTTGTTAAACACAAATTTGGTGTTCTTAGACAGGATTTAAATCTGGAAGCAAGCATAGCACTCAGAGATCCAGGCAGGTCTATATATATATATAATGGCGTTCCAAACAACTAAAATGAAAATTGTGTGGTATTGAAGGACCTTGTCTTAAAACAAGTGAACGGTTCATATTGTTTTGGAGTGAGTTAAGTATTGGCTCCTCTTTTCTTTCCCCTCATTTCTGCCAGCTTCCCGATTGGGAAGGGAAGGGTCGTGTTAGGTTATAACTTATGTCATCATAGCTTGGTTTTGAAATCGCACTACTCGTACGTATACAGGCGGTGCCGGTGGAATGGCCCGTCTCAGTGGAGGCGGTCCCGAACATGCAGCCAAACGTCCTCCAGAGCTGCCTAGGTAAACAGTAACCGAAATATTTGCATGTGGTATACTTATTAGTGCAGTATAAATTCCGCTATCTGTTAGCAAATCTTACTATGACGCACCAATTTGTTCACAAGCGGGCGCCGGGCAGGCATGCGTGTTACGTGTATATGAAAAGTTCTTTGACCCCCCAACCCGCTGCTGACATAATACATGCACACACGCAAATTCGCCCCATTCGAGCCGCAGCTGACCTCCTCGGCGCGGCTCCAAGTTCCTGGCTGTGCGGGCAGGTGGCAAAAAAAGAACCCAAAACCGTGCGGGCCTCCACGAGCGGGCGAGAAATTGTCAGCCCGCACGCCCGCACTCTATAAATAGTGACGGTGGCCCCTACAATTTTTTTGCACGTTGATTTTTTTTCTTGCCACATCTGAATCCCAATTCAAGATCATACATAGATCATTTTACCGTATTCATATATCTCACAAAATGCCTAGACAATCGTCAAGAAGACCAGCTCCAGCTCCAAGAGCTTCCCATGCTCCATCTCAAGCCAGACATGCCTCCACCATGGCTGCTCCAGCTCCTGTTCGAGTCGCCCAACCACATCCAGTTCCAGCACAACAGTCTAGTCAACAACCTGGTATGTTCGCCCAGATGGCAACTACCGCTGCTGGTGTTGCTGTCGGTTCCACCATTGGTCACACTCTTGGTGCCGGTATTACAAGTATGTTTGGTGGTTCTTCAAGTGAACCTGCACAAGCTCCACAACAACAGTTAGAAGCACAACAACCTCTTCAATACCAACAACAAGGACAAGCCGGTGCTTGTGATACCGATGCTAGAAGCTTTACCAAATGTTTAGAAGCTGCTGATGGTAACTTCCAAGCCTGTGACTTCTACTTGCAACAATTGAAGGCTTGTCAAGCTGCTGCTAAACAATACTAAGTTTTTCATTTTCCAGTAGAATGAATCTTTATAGATCAAAGCAAAAAGGAAAGCTTGTTTATTTATATATGTCATCATATCTTTTGTTATGATTTGTTAATTAATTATACTCTTTTATACTATTTATACCTTATTCTTTTGAGTTCATTGAAGGCTTGATTTTTCTTATACATAGTTTTTGCCTTTTCTTTGAATTGAGTATATACAATGAAGAATTTGAAACATTTTTTTTTTTTTAATATTTGACTATTGAGTATTACAAATAAATCATAAAATCACCGGGAATGATACATGTATGTTTATATAAATGGATCAAACTATATATATAACCCATAAACAAAAAATAAAAATAAAAATAAAAAACTTGTAATGTAGTGTAGTGTCTTAGAATCTCCAATTTTCATCAGCAGACTCGATTGCCCATGCAAACTTCTCCCTTAACGTCTTGGTAAACAATTTTTCAATAGGGACGTCAAACTTCTTAGAAAACATAACAGTCAATCTTGGATCGATATAGTTCATTTTGGAGGTGCCCAACGCAACCGATGAGTTATCCTCTTTGTCCTTCAATTGCAAAGAGGTATTCAATATTCTAGTGGATAACTTATCGACTTGCTGTTGTAATTTTTCAACTGTCAAAGTTGATTTCATTTCAAACTTGTGTGTTCTCATTTCGTGTTTGTACATCTTCGCATGCTCGGTATTCTTCGCTAATCTTGCTTTATGATCATCTTTCAACTTTTGTTGAGCCTCTTTAAACTCTTCTTTCTTCATGTTATTTTTCTCGAACTTCAACTTTTCAACTTCTCTGTCGTATCTTTTGATCAATTTCTCCTTCTCTGTTTCGATGTGCCTTTCGATAATCGTTTGTTCCTCTTCTTTGGTCATATCGTCACATTCTTTAAAGTACCCAGGATCTTTCTTTTTCTGTTTCTTATCCAGTTGAAGAATCATCCTCTTGAATCTGATCCTTTGCCACAACATCTCTTCAATCTTATCACTGATTCTTTGAACTCCAGTCTCGTGGTTTTTACTAACCGTACGCTGGTGATTACATAAAATGGCAACTGCTCTGTTGGCCGCGTTGAACTTCACTACTTTTTCATTGACGGTACCTTCGTTTGGAATTAGATCGATCTGATCTTGCATGGTCTTTGAGGCATTGTAAGTTCTGAACACTTTTGCCGTCAATCCTGTCAAATACGATTGGAAGTACTTGTTCAATATCGAAGGGTCCAATCTATCGAAAAGGTCATCACCCGGCTTCTTAGGAGCCTTCTTGAAGATTCTCAAATTCTTGAAAACTTGAGTATCAACTTCCACTTCCTGATAGAATCTGATCGAATCTTTACCCAAGAAATCAAAGATGACAGTATTAGGTGGCTTCAGAAACACGTGTTCATATCTTAACGAACAGCAACCAACAGTATCCGCTTCCTCCTCGGATTTTTCACCACCAGCTCTCAATGCAAACACATCGATCAAATAAGTGGCACTTGCTATTTGTCTATCGATCATCAAATCAGATTTCAACTTCTTCTTGTAGTCTTCTCGGATAGCATCAACGTAATCTTTCAATTCTCTGGCTTTTTCAAATTTCTTGAAATCACTGATTCCCTTCAGAGACGAATTTTGTGAAAATCTCACGTATTTGACGCTATTTGCAATATTTTCTCTCCACATCGCAAGCCATGCAACTTTGTTGTCATGTCTAATCTCTCCCCATTCGTGACCAGGAGGAGGCGGTGGAACTTTAGCTTCTTGACTTAAATTCAAAGTAACGTCCTCAGGTTGAACTCTTCTTTTGAACTTACCTGTCTTTGGGTGAGCACCACGGCCTCTAAACAATCCGGGTGGTTCGATTCTAAAGTTTCCAACTTGTTCTTTTCTACCGTTGAGGTAACACCATTTATAAGGTTCTTCAAACTCGTCTTTCTCCTTTTTGATGCGCTTCTTTTCTGCAGGAGACATCTGTTTCTTTTCCTCCCTGAGTTTTTCAAAGTGTTGGAACATCTTAGTAAAATCACATTTGTCAAATTCCTTGATATCAGCATCAGGGCAACCACCGGATTCCTCTAAAACTGCCAAAAAATCCTTGAAAAAGTTCTTCTGGAAAATTGGATTCTTAGCATGATCGGTTTCAACCATAGCAGCGAAAAAACCAGCAACTTCTTCTGCTTCAACTGGTAACTTCACCGGCTTGCCATCGTAGTGCAATTTGATGTGTGATGGCAATGGTTCATATTCAGGTGGGAATACCACACCATTATGTTCCAAAGATTCCCATTTAACTTCACCATCCAGGTCTTGTTGTTCCCACCATTTGAAAGTTTCGTCTTCTTCTTCAGCTTCAGTTTTGACGTCTTCGGTAGCCTCCTTTTTAAATTCTGTTTTCACTTTTGTTGTCTTTGTTGTTTTAGTCTTACCGTTAGTTCCCGTCTCAGTCTTCACCGTCTTGTTAGCTGACTTCTTTGATTTAGTCTCCGACTTGACAGTTTTTTCTGCTTTTACTTTAGGCTCCGACTTCACAGTTTTTTCTGTTTTAACTTTTGTCTTCTTCTTCTTAGGCTGCTTAGATGATGCCGCTGTCGCTTTTCTCTTGAGTAATGGAACATCTTCATCGGCATCCAGAGCATTGGGATCTTCGTTCTCGCTGTATGATGTCGTTGGGGTTTGTTTAGAGTTTGTTGCTGGAGCATCTTCGTACTCGGAATCTGAAGATTCCACTTTGATTCGATTGGATCTCCCAGATCTGGCAGCAACTATTTGAGAAAGAGGAGTATCTTCATCAGATGATGACATTGTGCAACTTTTCAAATGCAAATTTCTCGATTCAATTGTACTGAAATTTTGTAGATCGTTTGAGATTGCCGACTAGTAAAAAGAAATTACAGTCAGTCTCTTCTCGCACGTAGTAAAATAATTATATATATATAAAATCAATGGAGCGGAAAAAGAATGAAATATGAGGGACAACGGACCCGCGATTTAACTAACCTTGTAATTTGATAATGAATTGAATCGATCTTGAATATGTGAAACACAGAAGAATTCTCAAAAAATGTGACTGCAAAAAACAAAATGTCAAGGACTCAAAAGAGTATCTATCCATTTTGGAATTGATCGATCGAGCGCATCGATTTTTGGAGCAGCTAGGGTTTTTTTTTCGCGAATTTGCACACAATCTTCAGGTTAATTGTCTCTTAATGTCAATCGGGTTGGCTTATTTTTGGTGGGCGAGGCAAGCTTTCAGTTGCTGTTGTTGGGTTATTTATTGGCTTCAGACACTGTTGTGTCATTCACATCTCTGTGTGGACCTACAAGATCATCCCGCTGTTGTTTAATTGGCTACCTGCTCGATGTTTTTTGTTACCCGTATCAACTCAGATCTACAAGGTAAGTGTAAACCGTTAGCCGGATTGGAGGCACTTAGACGGCTAAAGTAGAATATTATCGAGATTTAGGAAGATTACAAATAAATCGCTGTTTGTTTAGTAACTTGGAACTGAGATGGATAAGATAGGAACTTCTTATCACACATTCAGGGTTTGTGATTCTGCTGAAATTTAGTAGGGTTTCGAAAGACATGGCCCCTGCCTTCAAGGGGAAGTAGGTGTTTAAATTGGATGTGGTTAAGATCCATTTTGGAGGAATTTCCTGAGAATTACAAAGCTATCCCCCCATGTCCATCTGTAATCCTCTCTTTTTTGCCTGCATGGGTATTAACCTATTCTATATCTGCTGTTCATGTATCTGCTACGATTCAGATTTCAGATATTCAAATTTCAGATCGCTTCAACGTCGATCGACTCGCACTAGCAATCCCCGATAGATGTCAAAGAATATGAAGCATATCGTCACACATCAGCCACGCATAGATTTCCAAAACAGGTAATATGTGGCCCAGCTTCTGATACTCCCCAAAGCGGAAAGTTGTAAACATCTTCAATTTGTAAACAAAAGAAACAAAACAAATCGGCATTTGCATCTCGAGTATAATTGTTGTTCCAAATCCAGTTGCTTCAATCTATTTTTGACCCTCTTCCTTATTGCAAGCTGGCAACTTCTTGTTATCATCGGTCCATCAAGTCTTTTGTTTGATAATTCGGCTAACCATCCTTAAGTGTCTCTTTGTCGAGCATTCGCAATCTCATCGGTGAAAATCCTCACTAGTGTCTTCAGTTTTTCAATCACCCTTGTTCTTTTACAAACTGATTGTTTTTTACAGCGTTTTTCAGAAAAAGAAGATATCAATATCATCATCATCATGAGTTCAGGAAGAGCATTGCAGCCACTTAGTGGAATGCAGATGAACGCAAAATCAAACGCTGCAATTGGTGCTATCAAGACTCCTGTCAAGAGCTCGGTTACCAAACCTGAGAAGAAGAAAAAAAAGGAAAAATTGAGTTCTTTATGTAAGACTCCTCCAAGTGTGGTTAGAACTAGAAATGGAAGAGGTTACCATAGAGGTTTGTTTTTGGGTGAAGGTGGTTTTGCTCGTTGTTTCCAAATGAAAGATGAGGCAGGTAAGGTTTTCGCCGCCAAAACTGTTGCCAAAGCATCGATCAAAAATGAAAAGACAAAGACCAAGCTTTTGAGTGAAATCAAGATTCACAAGAGTATGGTTCATCCAAATATCGTTCAATTTGTGGATTGCTTTGAAGATGATATCAACGTTTACATTTTGCTTGAGATTTGTCCAAATCAATCTTTGATGGATCTACTTAAGAACAGAAAGATCGTCACTGAGCCTGAAGTTAGATTTTTCATGACTCAAATTATTGGTGCCATTAAATACTTACACAGAAGAAGAGTTGTTCATAGAGATCTGAAGTTGGGTAACATCTTCTTCGATCCGGACATGAATTTAAAGATTGGTGATTTTGGTTTGGCGACAGTTGTCAGCTCTTCCAATAATAAAAGATACACGATCTGTGGTACTCCAAACTATATTGCTCCTGAGGTTTTGGGTGGGAAGACAACTGGTCATAGCTTTGAAGTTGATGTTTGGGCAATTGGTATCATGATGTACGCTCTGTTGTTTGGTAAACCGCCATTCCAAGCTAAAGATGTTCAAATCATATACGATAGAATTAAGCATAACGAATACAAATTTCCTGATGATTCTACAGTTTCAGAGGAAGCTAGAACATTGATAAGGGATTTGTTATCAACTGATCCTTTGAGTAGACCTGCTTTGGATGACATCCTCAATTATGATTGGTTCAGATCTGGTCCATTCCCAAGTGGAGTGTCAGTTGAAAGTTTAAAACAGCCTCCAAAAAGATTAAGTTTCATAACAAGGGAGGAATCCAATATCAACTTTGCCAACTGTAAACAAGCTGTTGGTATCAATGAAATTCCAAAGAATCCAGTCGAGATCTTGAAAACTGATTTGGAAAGCGAACAACCAAAGGCACTATTGCCACAATCTCTATCGCCAAATAATACAAAGAATAAATATAAGGAAGTTGCCACTGTTAACATAAAACCAATGAGAAGCAAGGTTACGAACGATCTAGCAAATGTCCATAACGAAAATAAGATGGTTGAAATAATGAACGAACAATTATCCGATACCTTATATGGAATGGAGCAGATGGAGTTGGGTACTGCCATTGTTTCAGGAAGAGCAGAAGAACCGGTAATCATCAGTAAATGGGTGGACTATTCCAACAAGCACGGCTTCTCCTATCAGTTATCGTCTGGTTCTATAGGTGTGTTATTTAACAACGGTCAAACGGTTTTGAAAACTGTTGACTCAGCTGATGTCTGTTATATTTCCGCTGATGAAAAGGAAGGTTGGAGCATTTCTCATTACCAAGGGAATTCTGTGCCAATAGTACTATCAAGGTATGTTGAGGTGGTTGATTTTTTCAAAAAGTATATGAATGCTCACCTTGCTGATGTTTCCAATGGTTCTAAAGCTAAAAACCAATACAACGATATATTTTTAAGAAGATACACAAGAGATGCGAATTACATCATGTTTGAACTCAGTAACAATACTTTCCAATTCAATTTCAAAGATCACCATAAGATTATCATTTCCAGAAGTGGAAGGGATATAACGCATATTTCACCAAACAAAGAGGTTGAGACTCTGTCGCTGGTGATTGCTCTAGAGAATGAGAATTTCATAAAGACTCCAGATCCATTTTTCAGTGTTAAATATGATTTCATGAAGCATGCTTTAAGAGAGAAAATATTAATGTGATGTAATTTAATTGTGGTTGTGGTTTCATTTGTTTTTCGTCTTTATTTTCTTTCCTCCATTATGTGGTTTTTTTTTTTGCTTCTTAGTTAAAGGAGTTCCATAAGAGTATATATGAAAGGTTCTTTACGCTTGTTAATTCCGCATAAACTGTATAATGTTTTTGTTTTTCATTTCCAATTTGGTTCTCTATTGAAATTTCTTATCCTTGCCTTCATCAACTAATCTGTTCTACCCAGAAAGAAATAACTTTGTTCCTTTCTTGTTATTGTTGAATTAGGTTGTAGCTAACTAGTCATTCTATATTCGTTAGCCAATTAGATATCCCATTCAATTTTACTTTAGTTCGATTCTATATTTTCCTATTTTATTTTTTTTCTCACTTTTTTTGCGATCTTAGTTTTCATTAAGTTTCTAATCATTATTTTTCAAAGATTTGCTGTAAAAAAATCATTTTATTACGAAAGTATATATAAGTTATTGAAAAAAAAATACATATTCCGAAAAGAAAAATTTCAATCTATTGTACAATTATAAAGAAACAAAAAGAGAAAATTTGAAGAAAACGAAGAAAAGGAAGGTAGCAAATTTTAGGAGTCTTTTTTCCAGTATTTATAAATCGTCGTCGTCATCTTCACCAGCTGTCAATAGAGCTTTCAACTCCCATTCCCTCTTAAACTTATCGTTCAAAACACCCAGTTTTGAAATCAACCTAGTACAAGCATTTTTCAACGCTATTCTTGGTTTATAACCTTCTTCAGTTTGCAATCTCATTATGAAGTTCGCAAATAGAGGGTGTTCGATCTTGTAAGCTGCAAACAAAACTTGAGGATCTTCGATCAACTCCTGTCTTAACAAGTTACCGAGTGTGTGGTCTTCCCTTTCGAATTTTATCAAGATACAGTTGGGAACTTTTGAATCCGGTGTTATTTGCAATCTGTGTTATACATGGGTAGGTTAATGAGTTAGTATGTATGTCCTTAAAATGTAGAAACCACCAAAGAAGGCTCTATATCTGGTTGGTAGATAGGTAAATCGGGTGGCTGTGGCTGTTAACGGTACTTGATATACTTACTTTGGGACACCATCAGGTAAAATGAACAATTCAAAACGATCTGGAGCGTTCATGGTTGTGATATTTTAAGAATATTCAAATATCCTGTTCAACGGAGTCGATTATAAAAGGTCAAATAGAAAGCTCTACAGTCAAGCTTTCACTTCCAATTGGATTGCAGTTGTACATTTTCCTAGTATAATTTGAAAGTGGAAGAAAATTGTGAGGCTGTTGATTATGTAATTGAAAGTCGAGCATGGAAAAGTCGACGCAACGAGCGACGCGACTGAGGGGTCGGATCTCGGATACTTGCGAGAAGTTAGAATTGTTAGAAGCCAGAAAAAACACAGCCGGCACGTACGTACCAGATTGTAGGACCGATATTGGTGAGAGCTATAGCTCCGTCCATGTCTACCTTACATTCTGTATAACACAGTAATTGCGCCATCATCACTAATATAGAATCACAAGCGGCACCTACACCAACTGGTAGAACAAATATATATAGACACACAAAAACATAACACATAAAACATAAGACATAAAACACGGCAGAGAGACTGCCAGATTCACAGACGTGCCAGCAGGGGGTGTGCGCCGTACAGACAGCGAGAGAGAGAGAGAGACGAGAGACGAGAGACGAGATTTGAATGGGCGGGAAGACAAAGGTGAAGGTGAAGTGTTCCCTTCAAGTGTGTTTGCTTGTTTTCCTTCTCTGTTGAACAGCGTCTGTCCCTGCAACCTTTGTTTGTGCCTTGTCAGCGTCTTCATTCTTGCTCGTTATTAACCGATTCCTACCGTTGTCAAAGTTTTGTCACCAGTTGTATTTTTAGTTTGTCCTTGGAGAACGCTTACTCTTCCAATCTCACATCAACTCTCACACACAAAGTTTTCCTTCTTTTCTTGCCTTTTTTCTTTTTTCGGTTTTCTATAATTTCGATTCACAATACAGTTAAGGATTTTCAATTTTTATAATGTCAACTCAAGATAATTGGCAATCTAACGATATCAAAGATCAAGGTGGTCCGGGCGGCTTGCAATCTTATCCGTACGTATATCAAGACTCCAGTTTGTTGTTCCTTGTTTAACTTTACCAGAATACTAACAATCCATTTTTTTTTCAATCTTAAAGTCGTCAGCAAGGCCCTCCTGTGTTGCCTTCGCCAAGCTCATTAGAGAGTGGTATGTATAACTGCTCAGTCAACTGCAGTTGTTTTACCTTGTTTCTTTCTAAGATCTTCTCACATACTAACGCACCTCTTCTATTATAGGCCAACCTCTCTACCCATTACCGTCACTCCCAGGAATTAACAATTTAGGTAGATACTCAGTCCATAATCTGGATGGTCTTCATCAGGTACGTGTTACATCAATCTACATTTCCATTCTACTGTCTTTTTTTCTTTTTTTCCTTGTCTTTTCGAAGAACCTGCTACTAACATAATGAGAAATCTTATAATACTCTCTAATTTAGAACAAAGATGCAATCAATCTACCATCTGCAAATCAAATGTTATCACCTGCTTCGCAACAGCAAGCCATCTTGAATAGCGGCAGCATACAACAGAGAAGCTCTGATCAACAGTCTCAGCAAAGTGCGCAACAACAAGCCGCTGCCGTTGCTGCTGCCCAATCATACAGACCTTTGAACGTTAAAGATGCTCTCTCCTACTTAGATCAAGTGAAAATACAATTCCAGAATCAGACCGATGTTTACAACAACTTTTTGGATATTATGAAGGATTTCAAGAGTCAAAAGTAAGTATTAGCTCACGATTTGTGTCAGCGGGGCCAATGGCGTGTCCGAGATAATCTGCCTCAGTTTGGACAACCGCAGGCGCGAGTTGATCCCTTCGGAGATTGTCGTCGCGTCGCTTCTGAGTCTGTGCCCCGTTGGTAAGCGTCGATTTCGGGAAGTCGGATATATAAAGAAGCTGCATGCAGCTTTTCGAGATTCTCTCTTTTTTTTGTGAACTTTTCATACTAACATATGTTTGCTCTGTCTCTGCCTCTTGTTTAATCTAGTATCGATACTCCTGGTGTTATCGAAAGGGTGTCCACCTTATTCAGAGGTCATCCAAAATTAATCGATGGGTTTAACACTTTTTTGCCTCAAGGTTTTTCGATTGAATGCTCGTCTGCAGATCCTAACACAATTATTGTGACAACCCCAATGGGTAAGACAATAAGACAGGATCCTGGACCAGCACCTTATGACTCACAAGTTCTACAACAACAGCAAAGACAGGCCATGGATGGCTACTCTTACGCTCAGCAGCAACAGCAACAGCCACCGCCACCACCACAATATCAAATGATGAACAACGGACAACAATATTTTGGTAGTCAGCAACCACCACCGCCACCTCAACAGCAACAACAACAACAACAACAACAGCAGCAGCAGCAGATTCCTCAACAATCTCAACCTCCTCAAGCCCAACAAGAAATGAAGCAAGGCTCACCTGCTGAATTTGATCAGGCTATAAACTATGTCAACAAAATTAAACAAAGATATGCCAATGAACCGGACATTTACAAGCACTTTTTAGAGAATTTGCAGATGTATCAGAAGGGAATCAAACCTATCGATGAAGTTTACAGAGAGATTTCTGTTTTGTTTAGGGATGCACCAGACTTGTTGGAGGACTTTAAGCTGTTCATGCCGGATTCAAATACCGTTCGTGAACAGCCTCAGGGAATGATGCAACAAAATGTTCATCCTATGAATGAATATGGATATGGTCAGGTTTACCCTGCGCAAGGTCAACCCCAGGTGGCTCAGCAACAGATTCAATCACAGTCCCAGAATAATGTTCAATTACCACCTGTTGGTAATTTCCAGCCACCAACATTCGGTCAATCTGGGGCTGCTACCCCAGGTTCTTCTGCTCCTGTTAAGGAAAAAAAGAAAAAGTCGGTGATCAATCAGCAACAGCAACAACAACAACAACAACAGCAGCAAGTCATACAACAACAACAACATGCTCAATATCAAGCACAAGTTGCTCCACAACAGGTTGGAATTCAACAAGCTCCTCAAGGCCAACAGTCTATTGCGTTACAAACACAAGCACAACCTCTGGATGAACCACCAGTTTCAAATTTACGTGGTACATCTTTACCAAAGAGACGTAAGGAAGAAACCCCATCTTTGTTACCCGGTGTGCCTGAGCCTGTTTATCCAAACACTACGGAGACCGATTTAACAGATGAGATTACTTTCTTTGATAAAGTCAAGAAGATGATTGGGAACAAACAAGTGTACAACGAATTTTTGAAATTTTTAAGGTTGTATTCTTCGGAGGTCATTGACAAGGCAACTTTAGTTGAGAAAGTTGAAGGATTTATTGGTCCTTATCCAGATCTATTTGAGTGGTTTACTAATTTTGTTGGCTACGAAGATAAACCCCTACACATAGAGAATATTGCCATCAAGAAGCAACAGTTAGACTTGATGATGTATAAGGCTTGTGGCCCTTCATATAGACTTTTACCAAAGTCCCAGACGTATATGCCTTGTTCTGGAAGGGATGAAATGTGTTGGGAAGTTTTGAACGATGAATGGGCTGGACATCCTGTTTGGGCATCTGAGGAATCCGGCTTTATTGCTCACCGTAAGAATCAATATGAGGATATCTTGTTCAGAATTGAAGAAGAGAGACATGAATATGATTTCTATATGGAGGCTAATTTGAGAACTATACAAACTCTGGAGACCATTTCCAATAGACTGGCTAATATGTCACCCGAAGAAAAAGCTAGATTCAAGTTACCACCGGGATTAGGTCACACCTCTATAACGATTTATAAGAAAGTTATCAGAAAGGTTTACGATAAGGATAGAGGATTTGAGGTGCTGGAAGCACTACACGAAAACCCAGCGGTTGCAGTTCCTGTCGTTTTAAAGAGACTGAAACAAAAGGATGAAGAATGGAAGAGAGCCCACAGAGAATGGAACAAGGTTTGGAGAGAATTGGAACAGAAAGCATTCTATAAATCCTTGGATCATTTAGGGTTGACTTTCAAACAGATCGATAAGAAGTTATTAACAAATAAACAGTTGGTCAGTGAAATTTCTACGATCAAACAGGAACAAGTGCAGAAGAAGATTCATCCACTTATGCCGACTCCAAAGTCCCAACTCGATTATTCATATCAAGATATTGATGTTTTCATGGATATTTTAAAGCTGGTCAATGTTTTCCTGATTAACAACCAAACCTATTCTCAATACGACAAGGACAAAATGGAAAGTTTCATGAAATCTTTTTTGATCAAATTCTTTTTCTTAGATTCCACATCTGTTGAAGAGTCGTTGAAAGCTAGATCAATTGGCACTGAAAAGGAGCCGGAAGAGGAGCATCAAGAAGAGAAAGAAGCTGTCGCTCTTACTCCAACGTTATCTCAATCTAAAAAGAGATCCAGAGACACTGATTTGTTGAAGGATGTGCTAAGAAAGGCCAAAAGATCCAAAAAGCAAGCAGCGGATACTGATGATGACAGTATGAGTGAATCCGGTGCTCCAGGCTCTTCTCCCCTACCTACGCACCAAGAAGAGGTCCTTAACGAAGAAATTCAAAGAGCTCAAGTTAATTGGATCTCAAATGGGAAGGTTGTGAAACCTATCAGTAACGAAAGATCTGAATTCAATGTTTTCTGTAACACACAAATCTACGTGTTTTTCAGACTGCTCACCAAAGTCTATGAAAGACTTCTTGAAATCAAGGAACTGTCAGTTGAGGCTAACAAAGAAATCCGCTCAAGAAAAGAGACTAAGTTTGCCAAAGATTTAGGATTAATTAATCATCAGTTGGAAGAATTAAACATTAGCATCAAAGGTGAAGACTCGTATAAGGAAACCATAGATTTGTGTATTAAATTGATTGATGGCTCTGTTGAACAAAACAATTTTGAGGAAACGTTGCGTCAAGGTTTCAGAAACAGGGCTTTCAAATTGTTCACCATTGATAAAGTGGTTCAAAGTTTGGTCAAACATTGTCACACTGTGGTCAGTGATTCCAAATGTTCAGAGATCTTGCTATTGATGGAAAAAGATCGAAACAATTTGATTACTAGTGCTAAAGATCAAATCTTGTACAGAATGCAGGTGAGAAACCTCATGAATGCTGATGAAAATATGTTCAAAATTACATTCAACAAGAACACGAGCGAAGCAAATATTACTTTCTTAGCTTTAGATGATTTGACTATAAAAGAGGATTCCAAGAGCGACTTGGAAAAATGGAACTATTATTTGACCAGTTATTCGATGTCTCATCCAACAGAAGGAATCGACACATCACTATTACATCTGCCATTCTTGAAATCTAATTTAGAAGAGGAAGAAGAATCGGAAGATGAAATTGATGGCTTCTCTGAATCTAAACTAAAGGTGAAAGTTGATTTGGATACTTACAGACTAATCTTTGAACCTGAGTCATACGATATTTTTGTAAGAAATTCAATGTTCAAAGTTGATCAAACTCCTCAAAAGAAAAACATAAAGGCCTTGAAAATCAAAGCTTTGAAAGCAGCCTTGGATGGTGAATTTGGATTTGCCAAGAATCTTGATAAAGCATCTGTTGAAAAAGCTAACGATAAGTTTGAAACCTGGGTTAAAAAGGGTCCTGAAGATTATCTAAACTTTGATGAGGTGCTGGCAAAGAAAGAGAGAGAGCAACAAGAGATCAAAGAGAAAGAGGATGTTGCTGCTGCAACTGAATCTTCGAAAGTTGAACCTGCTGATGAAACTATTGCTGCTCCAACTACTGTAAACAATGACGCTGCTGATGCCACAATTGATGCAAATGCGACTACTGAGGCATATGTGACTGTTGATGCTGCTCCGGATTTGACCATTGATGGGCCTGTCGATGCTACAGCAGAATCTACCGTTGCTGAGCAAGGTAATGCTGATGAAACAAGACCATCTGATACAACGACGCCGGATGGAAATGTGGAAGGTGATGCTGTTAATACAGGAGATGTTTTGGCTTCTGCTGATGTTGCAGTTGATGCGGATTCCACAATTCCTCAAAATAAAACAGTGGATGCTATCTCGGTTGGTGAAACTAAGCCACAAGAATAAAAAAATCATTTATCTTTCTCTTTTCATTTTTCATTTTTGACTTAAACTTTGCTTTTATTTCCCTTACATTTTTCACTGCTATTTTACCTTACTATATATATTTCTGTATCTTTACAATCGTACATTTTGTATTTTTTACTTTTTTCTCTTAATATTTTGTGACTTTCCGTATATCTGTTTATTATGATTTGACCATTTTCTGCTGTCTAATTATCTTTTGAAGATTAATAAATTCGAATTAGTTCTTTTTTTTAAGCTATGTATTACTATGAGAATGATTATACTAATAATAATAATAATGATAATAACTGTGGTTAGAAAATAATAGCAAACACTTAAGTAGTTCTAAGATAATCATTTAGCTTTCGGTATCTCGTAAGGTTCGGTTTCCAAATCGACACCAAAGTCATCTAACGTTTCACCCAAGAAGTTGATCCAGTTCTCAGCAACAGCAGATTCGCCATCCGACGTCTGGATCTCCTTTACTGTTTCATCAAGAGGATGATAATCGGACCCGTCTGGTGGCCAAGGAAGATTCAACTGATCTTCATCTTCGGTGTTTCTATCGAAATGGATTCCATCACCGTTAGGTCTCCCCCATGGCCATAGCCAGGTATGAATTTCCCCGAGTCCCAACTCCATATTTCTAACTGTTGAACTCAAAGTGTAGGGAAAGACGATGTCGTCGTAGGAGAAATTTGCAGGAATGATGTCATTGTCCCTTCTTGTTCTGTAATTGGATACCCAGGATGTTAACTTAGGTAACGGATTCCCGTGGATCTTCTGGTAGTTTAATCTGACCTTCCGCCAGAATCTCTCGGTATGTATTTGAGTTTCCACCCTCTCTTGTTCCCAGACTTCAATTGTAGTTCTATTGCAGAATAGGTTGTGTATGGTTCTCATGAATAGGAAAGTGATACTAAATAGAACGAGTAAATCTAGAATGAAACTTGTGATAACGAGGACCATTTCTGTTTTGTTCACCAGATATGAGGGTAATGCACGTTTCTTGTAATATTCTACAAGCTTTGAAACTAGAAGATACAACGTAAATGAGGTTCCAAAGATGACCCACGAAAGGAACCTTAGGAAATGGGGCAGGTTGTAATATCCCACACAGTTCATCGTGAACGGGCAATGGTGGTCCATTTTCAAAACGCACTTCTTGCAAGTCTTGCAATGATGGCATCTTTCAGGCTTGTATATTTGGCACTTTGTACAGTACTTGTACCACGTTGTTTGAGGCGTGGTGCTTTTGTTGACATTGAATTTCGTTGGTGGTGATCCCGGTGGGACAACCACTGCAAGGTAATAGGATAACCAGAGAATGGCTGCCGTTAGGAAGTAACTTAGCTGTATCTTAAAAGGTTCACCGTTTATGTACAGGATATAGGTTGTCGCTATCGATATGTAGCTGATTATCAACACGGGGATCTAGTAAGAAAGAAAAGAGGTGAAAAAAATCACACATGCTTGTTAGTTAGTGAACGCTTCTACCCCAAAATAAATCACCTCAAGTTTCACAGGATACTCACAATTATCCCCAAAATGGGCCATTTTAATTTGATGGCCATACTGGCAATTTCACTGTGATGTAGTGTTAGTGGTTTTAGTATGCTACTTTGGATGCACTAAAGAATGCATTCGTGAAATGGTTATCGTCTTCTCCTTGTCCATTTAGAAGTTCTGTGCAGTGGGAAGAAAAGTTGAGCACCGCCTTGAATGTATTAGCTGTAGCTATGGGTGCTAAAGCACACTTCATAGAACACCAGTTTTTTCTTTGCAATATGACAATTTCAAGTCATTCGACAGGGAATATATTCTCAAAAAGCTCTGTCGCTGAATTGGTGTCACGTACTAAAAATATAGTTTGATATGGGTAGTTACTTTATAAATTTTTGGAGCATTTTTGGAACATTTTAAATCTAAGGCAAATTTATTAGTTATCACTACTGCTAGAAGTTCATCTACAGTGATAGTTGGCAATGTACTAGTGGCGGATTCAAAAGCTTCCGTAAAAAGACTGAAAGGGGAAGGACAAAACTTATTGAACGAAATGACGTCTTTAAAAATAGAAACAATCACCAAATTTTTCCCCAGCAATGGGACAAATGTATCCACTTCAATTTTAGGCTGAGGATTCTGAATGGTGCCCATTTTTTTGTGATGACAGGTGATTAAGGTTCACTGAAATCACTAAAAGTGAGGTGAGAAGGGCTGGGTGGGGATGTCGTGAATTGAGCTGAAACTTTTTCAACGTCAACTCAGGGATAAACGCTTTAGAGTTTTGTACAACTAATTCACTGGAAGGGTTCACCGGAGTTTGAAATGTGTTATAAAATTGTGGAGTAGGATCCAAGACCCTGGGAAGATGATTCTTGGAGAAATATCAATACATAACGGGAAGGGTATGGTGTTGAAGGAACAATCCAAATTGCGGTTGGAAGTGAAGGGCAGTGTTTATTTTTGACTGATCCTTAGTGGGGGACTGAAAATATTTGGTTTTTTTGGTAATGTTGAAGTTCTCTAAACAGGATCGGTAAATTCTCTCTTAAGCACTGTTGATTAACGGTAATCACTAAAAAGGGGTAGAAAGAGAAGAGAGAAATTAAATAATAATAATAATAACAATAATAATAAGAATCGTTCTAATATTCTCGTCTTTACGCCCATTTAGCAGAGCAGTAGATCCACCAGTGAACTGAATTAGTTCACTATTATACAGAATATTCATTTCCCTAATGAAACGACTGCTCTCTTCAAAGGGTTAGGCTTATTTTTAAATACCCTCGTCGAGAATAAACATTATTACACAAAAGTATTCTCCATAGCCAGCCAAGAGAGAAAATACATATATGTAGAAATATATAGTGTATAGACTTAAAGGCAGGGGTGCCTTCCCTGATAAATGGGATAAAAACGCCGACTCGTCGAGAATAAACATTATTATTATTATTATTATTCTCTCTTGGCTGGCTATGGAGAAACTTTCGGAAATATTGTTGGAAAACCCTAGAATTGAGCCAGTGAAGCTCTGTCCCGTCAAGGAGCAGTTAACCACTGAGTCACAGACCCTAGGACCAGGCCGAATCGACCAGGGGCTTCAACAGGAAAAAACTAAGTACAACGGTTCCCATTGGGGCAATCCAACACCCATCAAATACATGTCCCGTATTACATGGCACTCTTGCCGCATATGAAGATACAATTGGGCCGCAATACCACCATTGTACCAAATTTTCCAGACTATCCATTCTATTCGTTGTCCAGACGCTACTCCATCAACATCAACGACTTCCAACGTGCCTTGACTGCCGACCTCAGTCAGGCCCAACAACGTCTCACCGCGACCGTCCGTCTATACTCCTTAACTGACAGGCGCCCATCAATTCACCTCCATCATTCACAATATCGCTCATCAATTGAACCACGAGATCGATATATCTCGGTACTCTGGCCCAACGAATATCCTGAATACTCCACTCTTCCGCACATGCTGTCAGCCTGGCATCAAATTGCTGCTACATCGATAAATATCAACCAGGCTTATGTCCCCCTCGTACTTTCAACGGAACACTATGCTAGCAAGCTCCAAATCCGGACAGAACTGCAGCTTTTCGACACTGCACGAGATAGACTTAACGGTAAACCCCTGTCATTAGAATCATTCAGTCATACTTCCAAAAGATTCCATGAAAACCAAGCTTATGTTGTTGGCCAATATTGGAGACAACATAGTTCTTTCTCCACTGATCAATGGGATAGTGGAGTGGAGTGGAGTGGAGTGGAGTACATGAAGTGAAGGGGAGGTCCTGGTAGATGGTGGTGGGCTCAAAAAGGGCCTGCATCAATTGTCGATTGTTGTGGATGAAGAAAGCAGGGGTGCGATGTCTCCTTTTGAACAGATGCGAGCCGCTGGATGTGTTTGGAGTGGATACAGCTGAAGGTACATTGAATTTCAAAACTATTGGTAGGTGTGTGGAGAGTGGGCCATGCGGAAGTCGTTTATAATGCAATTTGTATCTGCAAAGGAAACTGCCGCTGATGTAGAATCTATCGAGTCTTCGGTTTCCATTTCCATTTAAGTTTGTAAAACCTTCTTTCTTTTTCCGAGGATACGAAAAGAAAAAAGCGTCCTTTAGTTTATGGTCCAGAAAATTTTGGGACAATGTCCAGTCGGGTGAGGGGTTCACGGCATTCTCTAAAGATGCTGTGTTCCAATCACCACAGAAGATTGTATCCGAAAATGTCTGGGTGTCCAATAGAGACGTAAATGAAGTGAGGAAATCAGTCTTGGAGATTGGATGAACCGGATTACGAGTAGAGTCATTATATGATAGAACGTAAACCGAAAACAGCACTATCTAGTGTCCATTATTGAGAATTTTCACATCTGTGCAATATTGTTGGGAGATGGGATCAAGTGATTCGTAGTAGAAATCAATTGTTCTTGAGTCATAATGTATATGAGGAGATCTATGCAAGGCAATGAAAGTTCTTTTGTGGATAGGAGTTATAATGTCATAATTTTGTTCTTTGAAAATGTGATCTATCGTGGACTTGTGGGCCTGATGAATGTCCGTTTCTTGTAGGCAGATAATATCTGGATGACAGTTAAGGAGATGGTTGAGAGTCATGATCGCCCTCTGGGGAGAGCTAATTTTTTGGGCATTGAAAGTTAATATTTTAAAACTCAATGATGATATAAGATAAATGGTGTGGAGTTCGAAACGGAGTAGATATGATGATGATGATGATGATGATGATGAAAAAGAGATTGAAAATATATAAAGTGATAAAAATAAAAGGGAAAGAAAAATAAGAAAAACATAAAAAGGAGGGAAAAAAAAAGTTAAAGTGTTAAAGAAGGAGGTTTGTGACTTACTGTCTTCTTACAACCGCTTCCGAGACAGATAACTCTGGAGAGGGATCTTCTGTGCTTGAAGCGTGAGAAAGCAGTGGGTCATCAGCCTTGTGGAGACTTGTCTCCATTAGTTGAGGATGTTGTAGGGATGGAGTGGTATCTTCGTAATCCGCGTCGGAGTTACAATCCATCAGGAAATCCTCTGGGGCATCAGAGTGAAAAACTTGCGTTAATTGGTCAGTAGGATTGGTTTGTTCTGTCAAAACTGCAGGTGCATGGATAGAGATGAGAGGGGTTGTGATGGTTTTTGTAGCAGGGACATCTGGAGCAGGCTCGTCGTCAAAAAACTCTGCAGGTTCTTCAGCCCAATTGGAGATGGAAAAATCAGTGGTAGCCCCAATGTTGATGTGGTCATTGGAGATAGTGGGTGATACATATGATGCTGGAGGAGAGTGAACAGTGGGTTTTGGTTTTTGTTTGATGTTCATATCGGCGATGTTAGCAGATGGGGCTGGGAGGTGGCATCTATTAACATGGTGGCCGGTACTTTGGCAACGTGAACAAGGGAAAGCCAGTGGACAATTTCGCCGAGAGTGTTTCGTGGAGCGGCAATAGACACAATGTCTGAGGAAACTGTTTAGATTAACCTCAATGGAGACGTTGATACCTGATTTGGTAAACTTGGTATAACGTTTAGGAGCAAAACCTTGAGTTAAGTCAATTAAGACGAAGTGGTTGTAAATCTAATCCTCAAAAAAGCAAGATTTCGCTGAGTCTTGAAGATAAGATAAGATAAGATAAGATAAGATAAGATAAGATAAGATAAGATAATCTGGTATTCACGGTGTTGCTCCCATTAAGTAGAGA
>JAJMBU010000062.1:0-77150 GCA_030565405.1 Ogataea paraovalis | reverse complement strand
ATCAAATAAAATACAGATTTTTTATCCAATAAGTTTTTACTTAGTAATTTTTGGTCACTTCCTTAAGAAACCAATTACTAGTTAGAGTTATAATACCTATCAACTCCCGATTCGTTATAGTCTGTTTTTCACTGTTTTTCTTTATGTTGTTGTAGCCCTGTTTTTGCTTGAAAATTAGCCCAATTGTGTTTTGTGCCCGTATTTTGTGTTTCTTTTGGTATTGAGCAACATTTATTAAAGCATAATAATTAAAACTTGTGTTCAGTGCAAAAATTGGCAAGAAATCAACTGAAATACTGTAATATTGATTGGATAACAGTATATTTAGCAACGGTGTACATTTCCAGATTCACTTTTAGTGACCCTAGAGGGCTCCTTCCCTGATAAATAGGATAAAAAACATCGATATTATAAATACAGCAAACCAACAAACAGGGCGGGAAATGCCGTCCATCGTTTTGTCGACAAAGAAAAAAAGAAGAACAAAAAGGCATTCTTCATTGGGGGGCGGGTGGCGCCTGTCTGCTGTGAGGGATTATAGTTAGTTAGATAAGGTTATGTAACGTACATAGTTCACTGGTGGGTCTACTGCTCTGCTAAATGGGCTTAACAACGAGAATATTAGATTGATTATTATTATTATTATTATTATTATGTAACTAACAAAGAGTAAGTAGTTTATATACACTGAAGCTGAGATGACTTCTGTGATAAATGGGATACCAACACCGGGGGAATGTAGATTAATTACTATTATTATTATATTCCAACACCGAGAATCTCGATTTATTATTATTAAATTCTTCTTAGCCAAAAGATAAACATCTTTATGAGGATCTGAATGCTGTATAGTAGCTATATAGAAGGTGTGTAGTATATATGATCCGAGGTCGAGGTCCTTCTTTGATTGTTTTATAAACAAACGCCGAGAATATAGATTAAACAAACAAACAAACAAACAAATGATTGACGGGATACCCTCACTGAGAATACATATTCAATAATGAACTCAACGCTGAATTGAATGAAGAAGGTAATTAGTATGTATGATCCGACGAAGACTGGAAGGGGTGGGGAGCTTCTCTCATAAACGGAATATCCCCACGGTAAGCAGATTCAATAATACTAGAGACTAAAAAACAATAATTCGATAGAAACCTAACAACAACAACCACAGAGGTAACCATTCATTGAGTTACTACAGTATTCACCTCGCCTGGGAAAGACAATATCGAAGACAATCGGATGATTTATATACATTATATTATATAGCAAGTCGGTAGAACATATATAGTAGGACGCAGGGATGTCTTCTCTAATAAATGGAAGCAACACCGTGAATATCAGAATATCTTATCTCATCTTATCTAACATTTTTTGTGTGACAAATAATCACCGTCCTGTAAATTGTTGCATTTCACCGGAAATAAATCACATTTCCAAACGTGATCACAACATGATATAAATAAATATCGAAATTTCTACTTTTCTTTCAGCTTAAATTAACAACAACATAGTACGACAGACATTGAAAATAACTTGATTAAGTCTTTCCGCATTACCTTTGGAAGCAGGAGTATAACCGAAAATAAATGCTGCTCAAAGCCGTGACTCCTAAACAAACTGATATCATCGTTTGATGTGTACTTAGGACAGATACAGCAAAAGAATTCGAGAATCTTGTTTGGATCGAAACGTTTTCTGCACCAAGCCGATATATATATAGATAGTCAGAAATATGATCAATCATTCCAGACTTCTTGTGCATCAAAAAACATAACCGTACAAGTAGTATAACCGCACCTGAGGGGACTGAAACACATGATACTTCCTGATTTTGTGTACATATTCGATATGTGGCTGACGTCTGAATAGAATACACACTATAGTGTAGTATTCTTTCGAATGACAAACAGGGTCGACCTAGATTATTAAAGATAAACCATGGACAAACTGGTATAGATTTCTCCTCAAAGGAGATTTTAGTGCCATTCCGGATGACAGATATAGATATAGATCATAGAAAAAGGATCCCCACACCGAGAACATAGCATTAATTACCATTATTATTGAGATTTATTACAGACAAACAACAACGTAGTAATTGTGTGAAATAAAGGAACTTTCAGGTTCCCTCATAACAAACACGAAAACACACAAAAGCTGGAATGAAAGCAGACACACACTTCTGGTTGATAGCAGAAGATGGAATCGCGGTCACGCATGAAAAGGTGCCACCACCGGATGAATGTGTATAACGATAAGTGGAGTGAGTGAGTGTCCCGGAGTCCGAGAAAGAGATAGAGTAAACTCACGATAAGAGACACAACCCCGGATCAACTGGCTGCCCCACTCAATGAAAGAATTCACGCAAAAAAGTGAAGCAGCCCCAAAAAAAAGCAAAAAAAAGTCCGAGCTCCGTACAGTGCTCGAAATAGCAACACGTGACGCAGCAGACTCGGAGTTGCAAACCACAAATCTGTTTCCTCCCTCCGGCCGACGGTGGCTGGCCACTTCTTGCTGCCATGTTGCCATGTTGGTGTTAGCTTGCTAACTAGCTACACCCCTTCATCTTATCACCAACAGGCAGATGTATATATGCTTTCGCACCTTTCTCATCTATACAATCCATAGTTTGTAGACTACCTGGATTGTTGCTGTTTCACACACCAGGAACCTACCATTTTATCACTGAGACAGCCTCAGGCTAAGATGCCTAAAACGGCATCTTAGACACAGGGTCGACGCATTGAAAGACGCACCGACGCGACGGATCTCCCGCTAAAATCCTCCAAAACATCAATAAACCCGGCCGTTTAGCCAGATCTGAGTGCATTTCTGGCAACAACAGAAGTGGATGTTTTCTGTGGTTTTTCACCCCCACGAATTGGATATACGGATACATTTATATAAAGAGATGCTTCTCCCCGTCGAAAATAATGCTATGTTTATTTGTGTTGTTTTTCCCTTTCTCTTTCTTTCTCTACTTCTTTCCTCCTTCCCTGGATAACGAGAACTACTTGGTTTATACAGTTATACAGTAACATAGTTCTAGTCAAATTTATAGACCTATACACACACAAGACAAAATGACAAAAACTTTTGAAGACAACGTTGCAGATACTTCTTACATCTTAAATGATCTGTCTCCACTTCCAAGACCAACACCGGAGTTGCCTCCTCACGTTCTAGATATGTTCTCATTGAAGGACAAAGTTGCCGTTGTTACAGGTGCTGCACAAGGTATTGGTTACGTTGTAGCTGAAGCATTGGCTCAAGCCGGTGCCAGTGTTGCATTCTGGGACTTACAAGATCCTGCTGAATCCGCTGCTAAAGTTTCCAAAGAAACGGGCGTTAAATGCAGATCATACCAAGGTGACGTTTCCAACCCTGACGTTGTTGCATCCATTGTTGAGCAGATACATTCCGACTTCGGTAGACTCGACATTTTCATCGCCAATGCAGGTATCAACATTCCTAGTGAAAACTGTATGGCCGAGAATTCTCAAAGAGTCTGGAGCAAAGTCATCGATGTCAATTTGAACGGTTGCTTTTATTGTTGTAGAGAAGTTGGTAAGATTTTCAAGAAGCAGGGTTCCGGCTCGATCGTTATCACTGCCTCGATGTCCGCTCATATCATCAACACACCAATGCATCAAGCTGCCTACAATTCTTCCAAGGCTGCAGTTAAACATCTATCCAAATCTTTGGCTGTGGAGTTTGCTGGATTCGCTAGAGTCAACTCGGTCTCTCCAGGATACATCGCAACTACAATCAACGACGTGCTACCACTCCACTTCAAGAAGAGATGGTGGTCTGTCATTCCAATGGGTAGAGAAGGCCACCCTAGGGAATTGGTGGGTGCCTACTTATACTTGGCTTCCGGTGCTTCCACTTATACAACCGGTACTGATATTGTCGTCGACGGTGCTTTCACTGTTTGTTAGCTAACCCATACGCCTAAAATTTTGTTGCCACTTGTTATCTTTCATACCTTTTATCCTTACCTTCCTCTCTGTTTTTATAGCGTGATTAATGACTTATAATACATCTTTCCTGTACCCAGAAAGTAGCACCGATAATTGAAATTGAGACTTCGAGTTATACCCAATCCGGAATTCGGTGCAGAGATGTAGCGCGGTTGGTGGCCGGCCCATACATGTATTCGATCGACACCATTTCTGAGAGAGAAAGATGGGTTTGTACTGTTTGGTTTCTTCCTTTACTACGTTCATTCTACAAGTGGGTTTGTGTCTTTAGAGAAAAGTTGACAGAGTGGTGACTGTGCGTGCTTTGTGTACTGTCTGCGTTTGTTATTGTGCTTCTTACTGACCACCACGCTTAGATCAGAACCCCAGATCAGATTCTTCTTTTTTTTTGTTTTAGGTTGAAATCTGGATATATTACTTTTCCATTGCCATGCCGGATACCACAACGAATGACGAGGCTCTGAAGCCTCGATCTAGATCTTTCAGAGCGAGAACCCCGCGTCAGATATCTCCCTTCCAGTATGCATACGTTTCCGATGCATCCATTGCAAAATCAACAGCAACTGGAGCAAGAGGTGCTTCTGAGATAAGTTCAACGATGGCCGCCAAAAGAGTCTTACAACAAGAGATGAACAATCCACAGAAGAATAGTGGGGATGATGATGATGATGATGATAATGATAATGATGACTTGACAATAACGGAGATCAGACCTTTACCTAAACTCAAATTAGGTTTGACGAATCCAAAAGACAATTTCATCGAGCCACCGACGGGAAGGTCTATGTCGGTTACTGGCCAACCGTTGGAAGAACCACCATCCACCAGGCTGCGAAAAGAGGCGTTTAATGGGAAAAGGAAGAAATCCCAGAATAAATCGAACAAAAATAGTATAGATACAGAAAACGATGAGGAGAATTACCAGTCGATAGAGGAAAATTACAGAACATCGTTGAACACCACGGATTCTGAAGATATCACCAGTTTGAGTTTGGAGAGATCACAGACACACCCAGTACCAAAGAAAGGAACCGTGAAACCTTCCATCACCAGTATCACAATTAAAGAACCAAAAACGCCGAAAAAGAGACGATTGCAACTCGATGCTTCGAGGGATAAAGATACAAATAACAATAACAACAAAATTCTGAAAAGAGTTAAACAGTCACCAAAGAAGAAGACTGCGGACTTTGGATTTGGAATTCCACAAGCTAAAGAACCAGCACTAGATATTGTTGAAGAGGATCCAACTATTAATAATCAAGACTATTGCTCTTCGTGTGGCCTAACGGGCTTATTCCTTTGTTGTGAATCATGTCCTAAATCTTTCCATTTCTATTGTTTGAATCCTCCAATGGACGAAGATGACCTTCCCGATCAATGGTTCTGCAATGAATGCTTATACAAGAAGAACAAGAATTTATTAAAAACGAAAAACCATGTTGGTATATTTTCTAAATTGTTGGATAACTTGGAGATTAAAAATCCCGTTGCGTTCCGGTTGCCTAAAGAGATAAGTGAAGCATTTGAGCGTGTTTCAGTTTCAAAGGAAGGCGATTATCAAGATGACGACTCGAAACCTATCAAACCATACAAGCAGCTAATCTTGGAATCAGAAGATCCATTTTACGATGTTTACGACAAGGAAGGAAATCCATACTTTTGTTATAAATGTAATGGGTCCGGTTTGAATCATCGAGAGCTGACAAAGTGTGATTATTGTGGTCTGATGTGGCACTTGGATTGCCTTGGGTTGCCGGCCAAGAAAAAACTGGGTAGAAAATGGATGTGCCCGAATCACACAGAGACAGTGGTGAAATTCAAACGCAAGCTGAGACACCAACCAAAAGTGGAGATTGACCTTACTAGAGATTTCAAAAATTTTTCAGGAACCAATTTTGAAGTTGTCAATCTCGACGTGGACAAAGGCGATGAAGAGGTTCATATGAGAAACAATAGGGTCCATGACAAGGAGCAAGCTCCTACTGAAACAGAACCATTCAAAGTTAGTATCAACTTACCTTCTCAGAATGGCAGCAGTAGAGCAACCCCCTCTTTACCATCTAAGACACATAGCAGTGATGATGATGATGATATTGTCATTGTCGATGATAGCTCCTTGATTATTGAGGATCCTACAGAGTTAGAGAAGAAGCTACCTATGGACCCTATATTCAAGTATCAGAATGGGGAAAATAGCCTGGTATACCACGTCCCTAAAGATGTACAAAAACGTGACTTTGCGGAAAAGAAAGGAACAGCTACGTATAAATTCAAGGAAGAATCCATCATTTTAGATTTCATCAAGGGAGCTAAGATTACGAAGAGGGAAGAATTGAAGCAGCTGGATCGTGAAAATATGAAAATTTGGAACCATGAGATTGATGATGGTATTCAACAACAACAACAGAAAGTAAAAGCAGGGTTTAAGGACTGCTTGATCGGGTTGGCAAGGCTGTCAAACAGAGATATTGTATCTGATCGCCAAAAAAAGTTGAATCTTCACGAGTTGATGAAAATTGCTGATGATGAATACAAGATTGAAACAAACCAACTGTCTAAAGATGAACTCAAAGAGTTGGCAATTGTTAAAAAACTGATGGAGTTGAAAGGTACCGAGAAACTGATGGAATTTTTGAAGTCCTCTTAAGCATTGTTCTTCTAACAACTTTTAAAATTACATCATTAGAAGAAAGACCAAAAAATGAAAATTTACCTATAAATATTTTAAATTATCACAATTCTTGTAATTTTGAAAATAAAATTAAGTTCAGACTGAAATGGCGGAGGACTGAGCAATGATCAAGCTAGTAAAAGAAAAAAAAACAAAATTAAAAAAAGTAAGACTAGAGAAAAATTAAATAACACAGGTGTACTCAATCAGAAACATCCTCTATCTCTTCAAATTCACTAGAACTGTCAACTTCATCATTGTAATTCACTTTTCTCCTCTTGATGGCACTCCGTCTTTGTCTCCTCTCTTGTCCGCTCTCGGACGTTCTACTTCTCTCTGTATATTCATCAGCAACCTTCTTCTTCTTACTCTTTTTAGCTGTACCGGTTTCGCTACTTTGCTCAGAGGAACCAGCCTTTCTCTTTGTACTTTCAACATTGCCATCGATACTAACCACAGAACTAGAAATCGTAGATGGCGAAGCTGTGCACATACCTTTCGTTCTGTCTTTGACCAATTCTTCGACTTTTTTTAATATTCCATCAGGAATGTATGAAGTGGTACTGATCTCACGCACGAGTACTTCATCTTCTATTCGAACAAATATATCGCTAGCGAGATGAAGTTTCCCTGGCCATGAAACCAAGTTCCAGTTTCTATGTTTTGTCACTTGTTTAAGCACCATCTGCGTGAGGTCTGATAACATCAATAAAGATTCTGGTATAACGCTCGAAGGGGTGATTAGTTTATCCTTGTGCTGCTTGATTCTCGTTGTTAGGTAGTAAAGTACAGAAATGTTATTCTGAGTAGCTATCAAATCCAACGTGAATGTGATGTATGTAAGGGCGAATGTGATTGCTGGTAGCTGCGTTGGAGAATCAACTAGCTCTAGAAACTCCTCATGGTGTGACAACATATGAAGCAGCCTTGTAAACGATCGTTCAAAAAGTAGATCGGTTTTCTTTGTTGATGACGCCAATGCTCCATTGTAACTAGAGGTTCTCTTGAAAGTGGAACGGATCCAAGTTGATGTATCTTGCTTCAAAGATGCGTTCGGCTCATGAGCCACGAAAAACACCAAGGGTAGGAATCTCTCTGATATTTGAGATAAAGAGAGATGTTTTTTCAACTTTGCAGTGAACTTGCTACGAATTTGCAAATTTTCATCTTGAATTAAAAAGATCAATTTATTTATCGTTGGCTGCTGAATCAGTTTATTGTAGTTTGGATACTTTGCCAATTTGAGTAATTGGATACCCGCTTCTAAACGTAGACGAGCCTGGAATGGCCTTGGAGTTGGATAAGTTCCCGACTTAGGAGAGACAATTTCTCCACCGTTTGATAGGATAGAGTTTAACAATTTTAATATTGGCTCTGCAGTCTTCTCAAATTTATCTGTGGAAGAAACCGATTTCAACCAATTTATAAATATGCGTAGGGATAATAGTTTCGAATTGCAGCTTGATGATTCGTCTTGCAACTCCTCATCGGTGATCCACTCATCCGCTTTTTCATCGCCATTATCGTTCTCTGGACCAAGTGTTTGATTTTTCAATAGAATGGAACTGGCCAAAAATGCACTAATCTCTTTGGATCTTGATTCTAGTCGGTCGTGATTTGTAAGGAACAGTTCAGCAACCACGGACAGCTTGGTATTCAATCTCTTATCGTTTTCGTCCAGTTTCGAATCAACAGTAGCAACCGCAATATCTTCAATCGTTTCCTGTTTAACAAAGCTGTAACTATCACCGTTAATTGTGCCCAAAATTCTCATCGAGTATTTGGCTTCCAAGGGAGTACCTTCCAAGGCTAAAGTCTTCAAGTTATCAAAAAACAAACTTTTTTGGTCTTCATTGAATAGCACCATATCTGGGAATTTTTTGGCGAAATGATAAACGGCCTTCAAGTCTTTTGCTCTAGCAGAAATAGGCTTTTCTGCTGGATTGTACTGAAATATACTTGAGTCAATCAAAGTGGAAATGTTTGCCTTTAAAACTGCTGGGACGATTGTTGAAATACTATCCAAAACTTCTAAAGCTGTCTTTGGCAAACTTCCTGTCTCATCTTTGCTGCTTTTCAAAATATCCGCAATATTACTTTGGTTATACAATATCAAAGAAGATCTGTAAGTAAGCAACTTGATGGTGTTCAGCATCTCAAAATGAGTGACATTAAGTTGAGCATTGGATGGATTATTAAGCTTAAAATTCTTTGAATCTTGCAACTTTCCGAACAACTCTTTCATGCAACTCTGAATGGTTTCATAGTCCGATTCCACTGCAGCACATAGTTTTATTAGCCTGAAAAATCTCTTGTTGTTCAAAGTGGTAAACTGCAGTAGCGAATTTCTGGAGTTGAAATCAACAGGGAAAGTAGCCGCAAACCAATTAACAACTTTTTCAATCTTATCCAAAATGGCAATAGTGTCAACTCTTTCGATGATCTCGTTATTATCTTTCGAAGGTAAAACATCATCCAAAGTAACACCACCGTTATACTGATCGGCAAGGTTCATCAATTGAGTCACAGCACTGGCTAACTGTTGCTGTCTTTTAACAATTGCAAAGAAAGAACTTTTACCTTTATCGGACAAATTACCCAAAACGGTTAACATTCTTTTGGTTCTCTTCTCACTATCGTTTTCAACAGGGAAGATCTTTTCAAGTAAAGTGATGTCAACCTGTGCATTGATCGACCTATCGTTGATATATACCAATTTGAGAATATCATCAGGAATCCATGAAATCAGCTTATCTAGTTCGTCATCACCTTTGTAGAGAGAATCAAACATCGACGAATATACAGTGCCCAGTAAGGATAATGAACAGTTACGGATGTCAGCATGTTTCTCTCTAACCAGCTGGCTTAACGTGCTCATTATTCCCTGGTTTGCGACCCTTTCCAAAAAAACATTGACTGGGATCGATGACATTTGCTTAACAGTAACCAATCTTACTCTTTCGTCACTATCAACCAGAGTTTTCATTATCCCTTTATTCAAATCATTCATGATATCCAATCTTGAAACTACCACTGCGCCTGTAGATTTCACCCATGCTGATCTAACCAGCGGCGATCTATCAAATGGCTTTCTGATCCAATTCAGATACGTATCATTATGTGAAGTGACAAAGTTAAGCCTCGAAGGATGAACTGATAGGATGGCACCTATTGTTTCGGTTGCAGATATTCTGATTCTTTCATCTGCAGCTTCCAACTCATTGTCCACAAGACCCATGACTGAGGATAGCAACTCCGGGACATGCTTCCAGACTTCGATGGATAGCTTATGAAACTTCTTCAATTGCTCAAGAGTATGGGGACTCAATTCTGAGGAAGATGAATTCGAAGTAGTCGACTGCTCGATTTCAGCTTTGCCATCGGTATGCTGCGTTGTTCCTTCATAGATGATTTCTGAGAAAAACTGGGTGATCAATCTGGATAGTCTATCGATATTATTATTACAGAGGTCCAAAGTGAATTGTAAGCCTTGAACCGATGCACCTTTAGTTTGTGACATATGTGAATTAGCTAAGAACTTGTTCAAGATCAACTTCAAGCTCTTGTTTGGGATTGAGTTTGCTTCAGAAATGACTTCACTTAGGATATCAACGAGTAAAGGCAAAAATTTCGGGTTTAAATCGGAGTGGGAATTCAATTGGTAGGCAACATCAAATAGTAGTTCCACCAGCTGCTGAGAGTTTGGCAGATCAGTGATTAAAACGATCGATCTAGTTTCAACCAATCTGGTCAACAAATATATATTCTGGTGATGATAAGGACTATCCTGATTGTATAGCTGCCTCAATTGATTGAAGAACAATTTGAAAATGTCTGATAGTTGGGACGCATTATATGGGGCATCTGGTGCGTATAGCCTTAGAATGTCAGCTAGACAACAGGCAACGAAAGCCTGAACACCGCCATTGGAATGCCTGATTAACTTTTTATTAGCTAAATCGTCCTTGATCGGGTCCAATTGCAAATGAGACGAAGCAATATCCACCTTATCCTGGTCTAGAGCTGAGAACTTGTTGTGGAGATCGGACAACCTAACCAAGAGCTCTTTGGTATCGATCGGTCTATGGATGGTGGAGATGAGACTTCCCTTGAAATCAATCTTGAGTCTCTGGAGCCCCTTTGAAACTACCATTGTAAGCACGCTAACTATCAAGTGTGAACAAACAAATAAAGCACTTCTCCCTCTTTTAAACGGATCAACACTTCCTCCTTGTTTTCTTGATCAGCTCTCCTTTTCCGCCTCCAAATCTTGTTTCTCCTTTTTTTTCAGTTTTGGCGTCGCTGACATCAGCAATTACAACTTACGCGTCGCTGACATAAGGGATTACTCACCAAGTCGATCGACGCTAAAAATATCGGCTAACCGGCGACGGAAAAAATGAGATGGCTGTTTTTGCTTTCTGGGCCGTTTTTTTTTTATATCACCTTTTCTACTTCAATTGTTTTTTTTTACAGGATAATTACTCAAACAACCTTCCCCTTTTTGAATTGCTGAAAAGACACACCCAGAGATATACACATTTTTGTCGCCGCAAATTATTTGGTTTAAGCAAAAGAATCGAATCGCCCTTTGTTAATAAACCACAACCAATACTGTAGCTTTTTTTTTTGGCTTTTCCTTTTTCTTTTTTTTTGTGATTTATTATTTGCTCATAGATAATAGTTAAAAACTGACCGTTACCTGTTCGTCAATTGCAACATTCAAAATAATGGCACCATCATTTACCAAGTTATTGAATGGTTTAAGTAATGCTGTGAAAGGTGTTGAATCGTCATCCGATTCATCCAGCCCTAATTCCAGCCATACTCCAATTGACCAATATCACACTTCGAAACTGAACAAACCAAACCCAAAATCACCAATACGTCTATCAATAAAAATCGAGTCGCCTCCAATTTTGATGTACGGGCCACCCGACGAGTCGTCAGGTGCGTTGTTCAGTGGTATGCTTGTGTTAGACATTGTACCTAAGGGAGCCAATTCATCGGTGTCTACTCCTACGTCCACGTCATCATCAGGAACAACGACGCCTCATCTCGCACCTATGCAAAGTGCTTCTTCTATTATGTTGAATCCAACAGTGTCCTTGAGTACATTGACTGCCAATCAGCTGAAAACGGATTACGTTGAGCTAAAAAAAGTTACTATTTCTTTGATTCAAGTGGTTGATTACGGCAAGCCATTCTTACCAAATAGCAACACTCTGCAACAATGCCAGAGCTGCCGAAGAAAAACAACAGAATTGGCACGCTGGGATGTGCTAATGAAACCTGCTGCATTTGCCAAAGGTTCGACTCATGGATTCCCGTTCAGTCACTTGATTCCAGGTAGTATACCAGCTACGACAATCTTATCGTCTTTCCATAATTCAATCAAATATGAACTTGTATGCAACGCTACGTATGTCATTGCATCTTCTCCAGGAAACAACAAAACAAAGCAAAAAGAAGATACAATAAATATGGTTTTACCAATCATGATTCGTCGTTCGATCCTAAGAGGGCAAGATAGAAACTCATTGAGAGTCTTCCCACCAACTGATGTCACTGCCACCGCAGTGATTCCAAGTGTTGCGTATCCTAAATCAGCATTCCCTGTCGAGATACGAATGGACAACGTTTCTGCAACTGGTAAAAGATGGAGAATGAGAAAGCTAAATTGGAGATTGGAAGAGAGTGTCCGTGTTAAGACTAACCGTTGTGACCACCACGATGCGAAATTTGTTACTGTTGTTGATTATACCAAGAACGTCAACAAAAATCGGAAACAGTTTAAGAACTCTGGTGGTGTTGGTTCTCCAATGCTGAACTATTTCTTTGAACCTCCTGCTAGAAGGCACAATATCACTTTACCAGCTGCCGCTCAGGATGGTACACAATCGGAGGAACAAGCTGCGTCACAACCTCCAGATCTATCGCCATTCACATCTAATTGGTCAGTTGGTGCCAATGGAGAACAGATGCTTCCACAACCTTCGAACTCGCAACAACCTGGTATCATGTCCATGATGACAAATGATCTATTATCCAGAACCGAAATGTTGGATTCATTAAATGAGGCTCCACTACCTAAAGATTCGGAGCTATACATAGAAGAGATTCGTACGATATCCTCTGGAGAATTGAAATCTGGTTGGAAATCTGATTTTTCAGGAAAGGGGCGTATTGAGATAGTGGCTGAAATTGATATCATGAATCTGATATCGATGGGTATGAACGCTACGATGAGCAATTTATCCTTCATCAATTCACAAAATTGTGATTCGCCGATATTTGAACTGAACTACTTCCAGAATGGTTCCAACTGTTCATGCGACATCGAAGATCACGAATTGGGTATTTTTGTCTCTCATAATTTGATTGTGGAGGTGATTGTCGCCGAGGAGATGATGCACACAACCATGAACCAACCAACAAAGCCAACATCCTCTGCGATTTCACATCCATTAGTCCCACAGACTTCCAACTCAACTAGACAATCGACGACAACTGAATCACAGTCTTCCAACACCAACAATAACGACAACTCACCACCACCAGGACATAACGATGGTGGCACTGGTCCTGATCACGTCTCAGGCAATAAAGGGGACCCAATTAACCATCAGACGGGGATACCAACCGGTGTGGCTAGAGTGCTCCGTATGCAGTTCAAGATCATCCTTACTGAACGGTCAGGATTGGGTGTTGCTTGGGACGACGAGGTTCCTCCTACTTACCATTCTGTGGGTCCATTTTCTCCACCAACATATATAGATGCAACCACCCCACAAATGAACAGTGGAGGGGTGACACCAGTGTCTTCGGCCCTGGTTGTTCCTTTAGAAGCGTTAGCTTTGAATGGTGGTGCTGGTGATGAAATCGACGAGGTTGTGTTGGGTGAACCAAGGGTTCCTTCTGCTGCAAGGGTTCATGACCCCCGTAGTGTGAATGGCGATTTTACACTTTAAAGAATTTATATAAAGATATACACCTTAATCTTTTTTATGCATGATATTCCCTTTTTTTTTAAGCCTTCACGTTTTAATGATTATTTTCTATCTTAATAGCTTATCTTTCTTTTTTATTTAATTAAATGATAGTATACATTATCTTCTCTTATCTCTTGGATCAAGTAGATCTCTATCTCTGGGATCCCTGTCCCTTATATCTCTTCGACTTTTATCACGTCTGGTATCTCTCACATCTCTAGAAGCTTCAGTATAGCGTCTTGATGTTGTCGGTCTCGGTATAGCCTTTTTGGTAATTTTATCATCGTTCTGAGAAATGGTAGTTGCCACAGGATTATCCTTCTTTGTTGGATACATCAGACTGCATTTGCCATAATCATCTGTATACGCAATTACACCGTTGACCTTTGGGTTAAACCTTATCAAGGGAAGAAACTGGTCCACTATACAGTTCTTAATTGTTGTGAGTGTCGATCCAGAGTGGACTTCGTAGATTGCTGCTGGAGATTTGTATTCGTATGTTACAGCTGCATACACTGGAGGAGTTTTTTTCTGAGTACTTTGATCATTGCTGGTGAATTTCGGGTGTGGATTGTAACCTGTTATATCGACTGTGCCAATCGGTTCGTCAATTGAATCGGATAAGGATTTTATGCACGTTAATGTTGTTGGATCTATGACCAACACTTGGGAATCGTTTGTACCTATGATGATGTAGTTCGAGGAAGGTTGAAATTTCAAGGATGTTAGTTTAGAAGCAGTCAATTGTAAAGAGTGGCGTAAAGTCAGCGAATTTTCAGCAACATCGAAATGAAAGAATTGCAAGGCTCCAATATCCGTTGCCAACAGAAGGTAATTTGTGTCTTGTGTCCAATCAAAATCATAAACTGTGTTTGCTAGCTTTAATGAGAGGAGAGTTTTGTATTGAGGCTGTTCAGTGTCCACTATGGACAACTTCTGCTGGATCGTTAACACTGCAAGATACCTACCATCAGGCGAGAACTTGACACAGTTGTTGACATCCGTATTTGCATCCACTTTGAACCATTTGACCACTTTGGCAGTTTTGGAACGAACTTCCCAGACGTTCAAAGTGCCGTCTCTCGCAACAGAAACAAAGCAGCTGTCGTCTTTGGGATGCCAGGCAATCGAGGAAACTGGTTTCACATGTGTGGAGGAGTTTGTGGAGGCGGTGGAGGTTGTCATGTCTTGCAATTGCATCGTTGCAGTGTTGAACCGCACCAACTTGAGAGAGGAGTCGGTTCTGGAGTAAGCCAGCCTGGAGCCATTGTTGTTCCACTCGAGGCAAAGCGTGCTCGGAGCATCGTGTGAATCCAACGACACCGTATGGAAGTGGGAAGGAAAACTCATCATATACAGTTAATCACACGGTTACCGCAATTTGGAGAGGACAAAAAAACAGACGAGTAGACAAGCTGGAAAAACCACCCAAAATGGACCAAAAAGCTGCAAATCCATGATGGCTGCCAAATTTCAGCCGCGTGTCAGCAGGGCTGGACGTCTTTTTGGTGTCTTTCCATTTTCCATTTTCCATTTTGCAGGTTGATCTTTTTGATCTCTTTTTTTTTTGTTTTTGTTTTTGTTTTTGCTTTTGCTTTGTATCGTGTCCTGCTTTCCTTTCTTCATCCAGCAGCCTTCGTCCTCGTCTTCTACTAATCCACAATGGTACGTGCACTGTCCACGGGGTCGTATAATGCTCCCTCCCTGCCTTTCTTCCCCCCATCGCGTCGTTGATTCTGTATATACTAACTAACTGACTAACCACTCCCCCGATATCTCAATTTTTTCTAGGCCCTCCAAACACCAACACAGAGAAAGGCAAACGAAAAGTTTGCCAAAAAGAACGAAAAAAAGCAAGGTAAACCAAGAGCTTCTGCCAATGAACTACAAAAGGAATCGCCAATTTCAAAGACCTGGATCGGTAAGTATTCTTCTATCGTATCCCAGTTTTAGGAAAAGCTACGTACATACGTACATACATATATATATATACATATACTAACACTCTACCTTCTCTTCCAACAGCTGTGTTTTGTTTCTTGCTAATCGGAGGAGGTATTCTCGAGGTGCTACGTCTATTCTTCTGATCAATCTTCTTGCCGGGTATTATTCCATCTATCTATGTACATCCAAAACTAACTATCCAGAATATACTATAACAATTAATGTATACACATGTCTATAATCTGCCAAATTATATATTATATAGCCGAATATCAATTAGGTAATGGATGCTGTAATTGTTTATTTAACACCCTTGCACCACACACCAAATGTCTCCCCAACTTCCCCTCTTTCTCAACTTGCGATATGAATTAATTTATATAATTTATTCTCCTTACATTTATTTATTTATTTATTTATTTCTTTTATTTATTTTTGTCATCTGTTCTTTCATTTACTCTTTGATATCCAAGGATGATATCCACTGCTAGACCACTCGTCAAGAAGAACTTACCCTCTTTACACCGCTCGCTTTATCGGTTCCCCCTTAATTCAGACATTAACATCACCAAGAGAGGGGAGACCAAGATCGTTTCAGGTTCTGGTGGCCGTTCCTCGAGAACTGGGTATACTGCCACCGTGTTTGGATGTACTGGGTTTTTAGGTAAGTTGTTGGTTGCCAAGTTGGCCAAACATGGTACAATCACCGTTTGCCCTTACAGAAACGAAACATCGATGAGACAGTTGAAAGTCAATGGGGATTTGGGTGTGATTAACTTTGTAGAGTTCGATATTCGTAATTTGCAATCCATTGAAGATTCGCTTTGCAAGTCGGATATTGTTTTCAACTTGATCGGTTCTTCACAGGATACCCACAATTTTACAATGGCCGATACAAACGTCGAGGCAACCAAGAGAATTGCCAACTTGGCAAAAGATTTCAACGTGCCTCGGTTCATCCAAGTCTCCTCCTACAATGCCGACCCAAACTCTCCTTCTGCATTCTATGCTACAAAGGGCATTGCCGAACAACTCGTTCGTGAGATCATCCCGGATTCCACCATTGTTAGACCAGGACCAATGTATGGGCGCAATTCCCAGTTTATAAACGAGTTGTCCTCATTAAGGGTTTTTGGTGGTAATGTTCTATTCCAGAAGCAGATCTATCCAACGCATGCAATTCAAGTGGCCGAGGCACTGGAGAAAATCGGGTATGATGATTCAACCAGTGGTAAGACTTACGAGTTGATCGGCACTGAACGGTACTCAAAGAAGGAGTTGCGTGAGATGATCAAGTACATTACTCACGTTGGTATGACCGGTTACTTCGAGGCTGCTGTTGGTTGGTACCTCCCAGGAACTGAACGGATGGTGAAACTATGGTGCACTTTGAATGGGTTACTGAATCCTGATTTAAACGCGTTGAATTACGATTCGTATGTTCGTGCCAAGTTGGATCAAGTTGTTGATCCGAAAGCTTTAGGTTTTAAGGATTTGGATATCGTTCCCGATGAGTTGGCCGATTTGTTGTACAATTACGTCAAGACTAGAATTATTGCTAGTTCTCAGATCAAGAATAGAACTGTTTATGATAAGGAGGAGATAGAGAAATTGAGAGATTATGTCAACACTCCTAGAAACAGCTTTGATTTGTTGAGTATCAAAGGTTAGTGATTATTTATTATTAGTTTTTTATAACTTGTCTATTTCATAATTTATTTATTTATTTTTTGTAAAACGTCGATTTGGAAATCAAGTAAGTATATAAAAAAGTTATCTTCGGTATTTAGTGAATAATGAAATGTATAGCAAAATAGTCTCGAGTAAAAAAAAACAAAAAAAGTGAATGCTTATCGCTTGTCAAAAAGTAAAAAATAAAAAGTGAGAATGAGTAATAAAAAAGGACAAACTGATGAATGAAAAAACATAAAAAAACACAGAGTAAAAATGTAATAATAATAATAATAATAATAATAAAACAAAGCAATCCAGATATTTCAAAATTTTAATCCTTATATTCACTGCAATAACCAGGAATGTCTTGGCCTCTCAGTCCAAACTCTCTGTTGATACTCTCATCCTCTAAAACACCTCTCAAAAAGTCGCTGTTGCTCAAAGACCCAGCATCCACTCTTCTCTTTGGATCGAACTCTAACATCGACAACAAAAAACTCGAAATTTGGGTGGCCAGTCCTCCCCCCGATTCACCAGACTCGTCCGTGTCTTCAATGTGGTATTTTTCCACCAACACCTCTTTCAAAGTCCAGATCTTCAACTTGCTGATGTTTCTGAAACTTTGGAACGACTTGTCAAAGAATTCCCTTGAATATTTACATTTCTTCAAGTACTCCCTGGATGGCCAAACTTGCAACAATTCGACAATCTGAGCCAAATGATCATCGTTCTTGGAGTAACTTGATCCATTCTTTGGATCGAATAAGTAGTCACCGGTCAAGAGTTCAAACAACAAGCATGCTAACGACCACATGTCGGTCGAGCAACCCCATTTACCACCTAAGATCACTTCAGGGGATCTGTATTGACGTGTCTGAATGTCGTTCGTATAGTGGTTGTTGTACCAACAGGCATTACCAAGATCTGCAATCTTGACGGATATTATAGAATCGAAATCGTATGAAGTTGTAGCTGAAGTGACGCTGCACGACGCAGGGTCTCTTCCAGTGGCGGTATGTGAACGTGGGTGCAGTTGCATCGATGACGTGGCAGTTGGATCGACCGCAGTTGCAGATGATGATGCGGTAGATAGAGTAGATCCACGACGCTGTGCTTGAAGCATGGCATAGTCTGATGAGGTGGAGTAAGAATTCGTGGTTGTTGAGATCGCCGGAGGTTGATGAGGATGGTTAAGGTTTAACGAGGAAATACGTCTTGCTGTGGAGATCGACAATGGCACCGTATCGGTAAACCTAGGTGATGGTGCAACAATATGTTGTTGTTGTTGTTGTTGTTGCGTTGTTATCGGTTCAGGGAATGGAATCAGGTGGGCCGTGTTGTCATCGTGGATTGGGATGTGTTCCTTAGCATCGACAAAGTGTTCGTCATCGTCATCATCGTCTGATTTCTCGTATTCTTCTTCAAGGATCGTGTCCTCACACGGTGGATCCTTATGTGGCAAGTTAATCACACTACTCTGCTTACCGTTAGGTGATGTTGTAATTGCTCCCATCGTTGGTGTGACAACCGATGATCCATTTGATGATGACCGTCTCGAAGAAACAGACCCTGGCTGCAGCACAAATGATGTTGGTGGTAGTGAAGGCGATGGCAACGCCATTGGCGCTGGAACATTGGCCTTGTTTGGTTGGACACCCTGCGAGTTTAACGAGTAGGAAGATTGGATGAGAGGTATGACTGGTGACGTCGTTTCAAATATCATGCTACTACTGCTGTTGCTGTTGTTATTATTGTTGTTGTTGCCGCCGTTCCTAACTGAAGATGTGGCAGCACTAGTTCCAGGATTATTCCACGAACCAATAGAGCTTGTTCTTCTTTGAGAAAATGAAAATGATCGAAAGAAGTTGTCAACAGATCCGGAAGTTTCCAGTGGGGAAGTAAGAGGTTTTGAGACTCTGATTGGAGTCGAATGCTTGTGAGTCACTGATCTTGATCTTTCCATTTTGGAATGTGGTAAAGTCTCATCTGACATGGTGGATCTTGCAGGAAGTGTACTTGGTTTGAAACTATGGTTATACGCTTTTGAAGAAGGTTGGGGAATCGAGGCTGTTGAAACACTTTCATCTCGGCTAGCCATCATCTTGGCAACTCTCTTTGTTTTCTTTTCCTTTTCCAACAAGTGAACCAATTTCTCAACGTCGTTGATCTCAACAAGAACATTTTCCAGCTTCAAATCTGTATGAATCAACCCACATTCCCTATGCATATAATCCAAAGCTAAAAGCAATTGTTTAGCTATCTGTTTGACCAACGTCAATGGTAATCCACCATAACTCTCATTCAATATGGATAGGTCCGTTAAATTTGACAGGTGAGCTTCTGGTGAAATCAAATCTGGTCCTAAGTGACTGAAATCATTGCAAGAGGATGTAGGGTGACGATCGGCAGGTGAAGATGATGAATCTTGGTGGCGGTTAGGATCGCTATCGGACCGTTCCTTGATTTCACTCGTCTTCTTCTTTTGGAACTGCTTGTACCTCATCAGCAAGCTCAACATGTTCTCACCTAAAACTTCAAAAACCATACAAATGTGCTCTCCGTTGGGTCCAACATGAACAAAATGATCCAACATATCAACGATATGTTTCTTACCAGGATGAGTCTCAGGCCCATTTTTAACTTTTTCCAAAATCCGGATCTCATCTATGGCTGCCTCTTTGTAGTTCTTGCTGGATCTGACGATCTTGATGGCAACATGCCGTTGATGAATGGTGTCGTATGCCAACCACACCGTTGAAAAATGCCCCCATCCTAGCTTTCTTGAAATCAGGTACTGCTTGGAAGAACCGTACCGTTCACCGACAAAGGTTGGATGGTATCCTCCTTCGCAGTAATCCTTCGCCTCTTCTTCCCTCTTTAACGTCTCTGGCTCGTAATCGGATTCCGAGGAGCTGACATCTTCAGGGTCGTAGGAATCATCATCATCATCATTATTATTATTATTATTATTGTTATTAGTAATAGTTGTTTGGTCAACAGCCATTTTGGTATCTTCAGTAGATGAGCTTTGATCATAATCATTAGAGAAGGTATTTTGGGGTTGACCCAACAACATTGGTGAAGGTGGTATATTTGAAGACGAATGAATTGTTCTTGTAGATGCGCCCGGAGTCATGGATAAACCTTGTTGTGATGAAGACTGTTTTAGATCAATCGATGGAGACACCGAAGGAGAACTTGAAGAGGAGGAATCCGATATTTCTTTATGTAATTCTTTAGAAAGTTGGTGTTTATGGTACAGATGTTGATGATTGGAGGCAGATAGTTTCTTTTGCAGGCTATCAGTTGAAGGGGAACGGAACTTACTTTGATGATGATGATGTTGTTGTTCCTGTTGCTTTTTGAGAGACGAGGATAAGTTGCTGCTTTGGGAATGGTTGCTGCTTTGAGGAGAATGTTTCGAGAACGATAGTCTGTGGGTCAGAGATCTCAGGCTTGGCATTCTGTGGTAACCATTTCCATTAGAAGTGGTTGGATTTAAACTCGGTTTATTATGAGAAGGTGAAATTTGATTATTATTTGTCGTTGTTGTTGTTGTGGTACCGGAGGTGGATGTGGTGGTTGTGGTACCGGAGGTGGAGGTGGAGGTGGTGGTAGTAGTTGCCTTTGAAGACTTGTTGGAATTGACTCTAGATAAATGCGGTTGGCCTCTCTCTCGAGTTAACGATGCCGAGAAAGTAAGGTCGTCAAATGAGGCATTTGGAGTAGAGTGATTTGATCTAGGTAGTGCCATTGTGAGATGATGATGCGATTAATAAGCGACAAATGAAAGCAAAAAAAGAAGAAGAAGAAGAAGAAGAAGCTAAAGCAGGAATAGAAATTCAAAATACAAGATGGGATAATATAATGAGAGATCGGAAAAAAATGGAAGATCCGAAAACAAGAAAAACAGGAAAGGACAAACAATCAATTAAGGTCCTTGAAATGTTGACACAACCAAGAAGGAAACAAACAGGAAATTATTAAAGATTGCTAAAAAAACAAGAGGATGGATCTGTGATTTGTTCTGAAGAAGAAGATGCTTCCAGTTGTAGCTGTAGTTCCAATAATCACGGTTCTATTTGAATGTGCCCTAAATCCATGCACGTATGGAGGTATATGAAGAGTGTATATTAGATATATATATATATATATATATCTTTATCGATGTCTTGGTAGGTGTATCTGAATGTAACGTCCAAGACCTTCAAGCGGTAAGCGTTTGAGGATGCTGCTGCTGCTGCTCTGCGGATTCTCCAGTGTCTGTTTGTAGAATGATGACTTTGAGGCTTTCCAAAAGAAAAAAAAACAAGAACAGAAAGTGATTGTAGTCACTGGAAGATATGATGGTGGTGGGGTGATGATGGTTATTGGATAAACTTGTTCTGTTCTGTTTGGAAGAGACGATGGTTATATTAATAATTAGGTGAAGCATCCATCCAACTATTTATTTATTTATCCCACCACGGTTCTCTTGTCTTTTCTTTCGGTGTGGTTGACTGACTGACAGACAGACTTTTCCGTGGCTTTTGGTGGCCGCTCATCGGCTCACCAGCCACACTCTCCCACGGGGTTCGCGCCGTCCGTCCTTTCTTTCTTCTTCTCCGGCGGCTGTATGAATGGGCTGGACTGTGGCGGCGGGTCGTCTTGCCGCCGTGCCTCGGTGGGGAAGCACGGAGAAGGGAGGGGCCGAGGGGGGAGAGCTTCCCGGTGGTGTCTCGTTGTGGTTGTGGCTGTGCCAAGAGTGCGCGCGAACCAACGAGGCTGGTGCCGATTGCCGATGCCGTTTTCGATCAGGTCAGCGATTAGATAACCCAATCTGTTCTTTATGGATTGTATAAGTGATTAGCTAATGCATTGCGGACTCGGCCTCTCTATCTATCTTATCTATACTATATATATCTATCAATGTATGGAATAGCAATGAATCGGATATATATATATATCTATGTGCATATATCCACGGTGAATATTCTACTTGATACTCCTCCCTGTGACATGGTGCCTCTTCTCTCCGACACCGGGTCCCAACCCTACCATCCCCACACTTCTTCACACTGTAACCAATCACCGTTTCACCCTCACCCATATTTTTTCTGCCTATAATATATATATAATATACAATCTATATACCTATACCAATACACATGTGTATTTAGAATACACAATCCACACAGTGAAACAATTAACTCCCCGGAAAAAACCACAAACACGGCTTCCAGATCCACACCCAGATTCCTCTCTCTCTCGTGTTCTTTCGCCCAAAAGGGAAGTTTTTTCAACGTTGGAATCCGCACACACCCAACTTTTCAACCAATTTCCGATCCATCTTTGTGTATATATAATATTTCTAGCCTCCACCTCTCTTTCTTTTTCTTTAAAAAAATATCTCCGTCCACCCCTCTGTTCCATAGTTCGTAACTATACATCTACCTCTCTTATAACCAATTTCTTTCCAGTTTTCATTACCCAACAATGGCCGCTTCTACAAACACCTTGGTCTTCGCTGCTCTCACTGCTGCTGCTGCTGCTTTGATCTCATACTTCTACTTGGCTCCAAAAGAGAGAAAAGTGTTGAAGATTGACGAATTCCAAGAGTTCCCATTGATCCAAAAGACAGTTTTATCTCGTAACTCTGCAATCTTCAGATTCGGCTTACCAAGACCAACCGATATCCTAGGTTTACCAACTGGTCAACACATCTCAATTGGTGCCGAAATCAACGGTAAAGAGATCGTTAGATCTTACACTCCAATGTCCTTGGATGAAGATTCAAAAGGTTACTTCGACCTGTTGATCAAAGTTTACGAACAAGGTAACATCTCCAAGCATGTCGATAACTTGAAACTAGGTGAATCTATTAGAGTTAGAGGCCCAAAGGGTTTCTTCACCTACACTCCAAACATGGTGGCACATTTCGGTATGGTGGCTGGAGGTACCGGTATTACACCAATGTACCAGATCATCAAATCGATCGCTAGAAATCCAAACGATCAAACTAAAGTTACCCTGCTTTACGGTAACGTCAGTGCAGAAGACATCTTGTTGTTGCCTGAATTGAACCAAATCTGTGAACAAAACCCAAATATTAAGGTGTATCACGTGTTGAATAACCCTCCTGAAGGCTGGACCGATGGTGTTGGTTACATCACCAAAGAGATGGTTGCTGAGAAGCTACCTGCTGCTGCTCCTGATGTTCAATTGTTATTGTGTGGTCCTCCTCCAATGACTTCTGCTATCAAGAAGGCTGCTCATGAGCTAGGTTTCCAAAAGGCTAAACCTGTTTCCAAGTTGGGTGACCAAATCTTTGTCTTTTAAGATAATAATAATAATAATAATAAAAATAATAAAAATAATAAAAATAATATGTTACGTCTTTTGTTTTAATCTTTTTTCTCTTCTTTCTACATTAAATAATAACCTTTCTAATTCTCAAATAAATATTCAGTTTAAAGCAAAAAAAAATAATATTTTCGCTCTTTCTATACCTATTAATGACCAACTATATATTTGCTGTAAGAAATAGTCATTAACAAAACAAAATTAAACAAAAACAAAAACAACAACAACAACAATTGATAGAATATGAAATAGTTAAAAAATAAATGTCTAGAAGTCTTCCATTCTCAATCCAGCAATCCTTTGGTCGATCGCAGATCCAACATCAGTGAATGGTTTTAGCAGTAGTTTATCGTGCAAGGCATTCAAGGCCTTGATAACGTCTTTTTTGTCAATGACACAGGAAATGTTGATTTCATTGGAACCTTGACTGATCATCTCAATGTTGATTTTCTCATCTGCCAACGTCTTAAACATGGCACCCGCGATGCCGATCAATTGTTTCATATGTATTCCAACCAGGGACACAATGCATAGATCTTTGGTAACGTCGCATTCACCATACTTCTTCAGTTCCTCTAAAGCTTTGTCAAAATCTTTTCTAGATTCGGATGTATATAGTAATGCCATAGAAACGTGAACTTCAGATGTGGAGATTAGATCGACAACCAACTTGTGCTTATCCAAGATAGTGAACACATTAGCTAAGAAGCCATGCGATAATGTCTTTCTGTTGGAATGGATATTGAGAACAGCAATGTCAGACTTGGCAGTCACTGCAGTGGCAGTCTTTGGCGAGGTGAAAATTGTAGATGGGATCTTTTCCATTGAGATTGGTGGATGTGGTGGTGTCTGTTCTCCACGCTTACCGATATTATCTGGATAGATGATGGTACCTTCACCAGTTGAATTTTCAACGTTTTTAATTCTGATTGGAATCTTGGCCTTGATGACTTGTTCCATGGTGAAAGGATGGATGACCTCTGAACCGTAATAGGTCAACTCTGCAGCTTCGTCGGGTGTAACCGATTTCAACAATCTTGCATTCTTCACTTTTCTTGGATCGGCAGTAAATATACCATCCACTTCTTTCCAAATTTGCAACTCTTCAGCATTCAATCCAACGGCAACCAGAGCTGCACATAGATCGGTATAACCTCTACCAACAGAAGTAAGCAGCCCTCCTGGAATGATACCGAAAAATCCAGTCAACACAGGAACAAAACCTTTTGGAACTTTTTCCACTTCTTTTGCCAACTGGTTCGACAAATACTTGTAAAAACTGGCATCCAGTCCTGAAGATAGGTCGTAGTTGTTAGCAACAACGCTCGACAAATCCACATACTGAGCAGGCAATCCACGATCTTGTAATAGGCATGCCATGAATCTACAACTCAATTTCTCACCGCATGCCATGATGATATCGTTAGTACGTGCAGAGACTTCCCCAATGACACAACATGCGTTCAACAATTTTCTAACCTCGTTGACTTCTTCTAAAGTTTGTTCAATTAACAGTTCTCGTAGATCTTCATCTTGAATGTTGATATTTGCATTATTCACATGGTCCTCTTCGATTAATTTTAATACCTGTTCAAATTCTTCTTTCTTGTAATCGGCCGCAAGCTCGGAGGCACTAAGTAACCTTGTGGTGGTACCTTCCGATTTGGTGTGCGTTGATCTGGCACTACACACAATTACCACCTTGTTAGTCTCGGAGTAAACTTTGACGATGTCGTCTGCAATTTTGTCACTGAATTTTCCAACACTGGTACCACCGAATTTTTGAACAATCCATCCACCGTTTGATGGAACTGGATACAGGGAGCTTAAAGAAGATGTTGAAGCTGCCAAACTGGACATTTTTATGTTATTTTCCGTTTTTTTTCAGTACTGAATATATGGTGTGTGTGTGTATATGTATTCTATGCTACTCTGAGTGGGGGTTCTCAAGGAATAAGTCTAACTCAAAAACAAATCTATAAGCATATAAATTCCACAAATGGTTTCGTCGTGGAGATATAGTAAGCAAAACCTTATGTTGTTGAAGTGGTCAGATACTTGAAAGATTGGCAGGGACCAGATGATTCACCACATTTCTCACTCGACTCGAAAAGTGACAAAATTTAACCGGAGTGGAGTGGAAAATTAAATGAGTCAGTGGATGTTTGGGATGCGCACACGACCCTTTGCTGCCAGTATATGGCAATTGATAGATCAACCAGCTGGTTTTTATTACTACTTTTGTTGCTAGCAGCGTACATTTAGTGTTTATTCGTATGTCGTTCATTATATAAACAAAAAAAAAAACAGAAGGACTAAGTTTCAGCGTGTTGTATACGCTCCTGGTCCTTGCCATCATGATCATGCTCTTCAAGGCCCAATTCCTGCCTTTCTGCATAAATTCGTTCCAAATTAGCTTCGATTTCTAGTTTTAGTTTCTCGTGCCAAACTAAATGCCGTCTCAAATCGTATTCTTTCTTAAACTTACGATCGCATAGTGCATTAGGACACTCTATCGATCGTTCATCTACGTTGGTTGTAATCAAATCAACCACGGAGTCAGCAGATAGTTTTCGGAATAGCCTGGTTGATTTCTTGGACACGGGAGATAATGGTATGTCTAGTGATTCGTCTTCATTTCCATAATCGTCGTCCTTTTCAATCACCTCCTGCTCCTCATTTTTGAGATCGTCAGTTTTTGTGGGTTTCTTCAACTCATCAGGGAGTTCCTCATCAGGATGAAGTTTTTCATAGTGCTTGATCAAGTCATCCTTTTTCAAAAACTTCACAGTACAGCATGTACATTTCCATAACTTGATTGCAGTTCTTTCATCATGTATCTTCATATGGTTGGATAAACCAGACGGACCCACACATTTCTTTCCGCAGATCTCACAAGAGATCTTTGGATGGTCAGTCTTGATATGTAGCTGCAATGCAGACCAAATCTTAAAAGCTTTAAAACATCCAGGAAACTCACATACCAATTTCGCCAATTCTTGATGCTGTGAATCGCCGCCGATGTAATGATTCTTCTGGTAATGTTCGTTCAATCGACCTGGCCTGGAGAACGATTTCCCACATTCATCACATTTCAATCGTTCGCTATCGTGTATATTGTTTATATGCGCTTTTAACGATTGATGTTTATAGAAAGATTCCCCACAGGAATCATAATGACACATAAACGATTTAAAGTGTGTCTTTTCATGCCTTTTCAAATGCTGTGTCGAATTGACTCCCTTACCACATATGGAGCAGGATATCGGTTTTGATTCCTCTGGTTCATGCTTTAGTAAGTGTCGGCTCAAATGGTCTTTCCTGGTGAACGATTCATTGCAGTTGGGGAATGTACATTTGAAAGGGCGATCGTTCGTGTGTGATCGTTCGTGTTGTTCCAATAAGGAAGGCTTAGAGTAAGCTCTATCACAATCAGGAAAGGAGCAACGATAGTTTTTTGCACGCGATGGGGAACTCGAACGAGATGATGATGATGCCGATGCCGTTGAACAAATCGATGATCGCCGGCTTGAAGTTGGTGTTGTTGTTATTGAGATTGGAGTCACTATACATGATGGCGAGGATGTCGATTTTGGAGCGTCTGTCTTGGGGGTTTTGGAAACGATCTGAGGTTCTGTGTCTACTGAAGAGTAAGGTCGCTTAGCTGCCATTTGTGAATATGAATAGATGTAGCCGAAAGCAGAAAGGGGTAGCAAAAAGAGCAAGAAACTAAGATAAAGAAAGCGAAAAAACACAAAAACAAAAAAATTAGAAAAAAAAAAGAAAATAGATTACAAATCCAGGCTGTGCAAAGCAAAAAAAAGGAAGCCGAAAAATTACGTAACCAAGATAATAGCACCAGATTTGTGTTACCCGGCCTTTGAAATGAAAATTTTTGTGACAAAAAGAAAAAGGAGCTTATAGAGAACAATTAGTGATATAACTACTGTTCAATCTTTTCATCTGTTGTGGTCCATACGATTACCCTACAGACACACAGAACTACAATGGCAGATTACGGAGACGAAGAACCAACAAGAGAACAGTACGACGATTTTGACGACCAACCGGAATTCTCAGACGAGGAGAAGTTCAGCGATGAAGAACAGCCAGAAACCGTTGACGGGAAGCAAGTTATAAACGGTGGATTCGGACCAACGGATCATGATCTACACACAAATGGCTCATCTAAGAAGGTGAGAAGTTTGGCCATACCAAAAGATCAAAGAACCACTACTCCATACATGACCAAATATGAAAGGGCCAGAATCTTGGGTACCAGAGCGTTGCAGATCTCGATGAATGCTCCAGTTTTGGTTGATATCGAAGGTGAAACTGACCCTTTACAAATTGCATTAAAAGAATTGTCACAGAAGAAGATTCCATTAATCATTAGAAGATACCTACCTGATTCTTCTTATGAAGACTGGAGTGTGGATGAATTAATCATTGACCAGTAATAAATCTCGGGACTGTTACATAGCTTTCTCGGAAGAGATGGAGAGTTACATATAACACACCATGGATATTTTAAACCTTTCATGAATCACAGAGAGAGGCCCAATATGATTGTATTTATTAGTAGAAAAAATGAAAGACTGTTGAAGTTTAAGTGAATACGTCTCCAAATTCAACTTCATATCCTCCTTTTCGTTTTTGTTTCAGTTTGTTACAAGCTTCACAATTTCACTTCCTCATCATTGCCTGTTTAGTCAACTTTTTTTCTTGTTTTTTTCTTAATTTTTTGTTTTCTTCTACTTTTTTCTGTATAATACCACCATTATAAAAAAAATTGCTAATGGTTTCTTTCATAAAAAATAAACACAAATCGATAAATAAAAAAAGAAAAAAAATCGTGACACACAAAGCAAAAAAAGGATAAATAACATTAAAACGCATGATGATTCCTTCAATTACTCACATTATCGATGAAAGCATCAGCATCGAATGAAGACTTCCCTGTTAGGTCATTAGTTTTACTGAACCCGGTAACCAGCTGCTTTATGGATTCATCGCTCATTATTGATCCATTACGACCGTTCGAGTTGATTAAATTTCTGGTTAATTCGTTTGAATCACACTTTAAACCTTCAGAACCTTCGGATTTGAAAGCTGTAAATGCCTGTGTTAGCTGAGTCTTGTCAGCAAAATCGCCAAACTTCGAGCTGATGATCTCCAAAAAGACACTGAAAGTAATCCCCTGCTCTTGCTGGGTTTTGGGAAGCATCTTTGCAATTGTATCGTCGTCGATGTCATCCACACCAACGTTGCACATTGTTGTCTTGAGGTCCTTGATAGAGATCCTGTCATCGTGATCCTGATCTATCAAGTTGAAGATCGCCTTGAACTGCTGTATCTGTTCTTTAGACAAAAGCCTGCTTGCTCCATCCACCTGTGACCCCTGCTCCATTGTACAAAATCACGATCTTGCTGAACCACAAACAAATATAAGTATATAAAGATCGAGGACAAAATATAAACAAACAAACAAACAAACAAACAAATATATTTAGACAGGCCGAATCTGATGTAAACAATAATAGGCCGAACACGACCTTCTGGAAGACGAAGTGAAGTTGGCGATGCATTTTTCTTTTGTTAGCTAGCAGTTTACTTAATCATCCATCCCACTAAGTTACTTATCAATTATTTTCACAGTTGACAGTCGTTTGAGGTGGGTGTTATAGATAGTACTGGGATACAGATTCCAGTATATAGAAGAAATGGTAGATGCTAAGGGGCTTTTGAAACAGGCTAGGAATTCCCTGAAAGATGCAGATTACTCGCAGACCGTCTACCTCTGTGACAAGATCATAGAGGAATTGGACCCTCACAACTACTTTGCCTACGTGTTCAAAGGGAAGGCATACAGTTTAGAAAACGATAAGGATGATAAAGCAATTGAGGCTTATTTTGCCGCCACGAAAATTGATGCAAACGAATTGGCTGCTTGGAAAGGATTAATTCAAATCTGTTCCAAGACAAACGACTACGAATTGTTTTTCAAGTGTGCCACTGGACTAGCTCTAGCGTTGGATCACAAAGGTGACAATTTGAATGAGGTCTCCAGAGATGTTAGCATGTATATGAGACGGCATGAAAAGACTCCTGGTTTGGAGGAGTTTTATCTAAGACATGTTATTCCAGGCACTATGTTGGGTGAATTGATAGGTCCAACTTTGGATAACCGTGAAATTCTTCTCAGTAGGTTGATCACAATTGTTCAAAATAAACAAAATTTGGAAATTAAATCTGCCACTAGATTGTATAAGATGAAAGTCCCTTCCAACATGAGCGAGAAACAATTGTCAACTCTTCATTCAATCTTATGGAAATACTATGAAGATTCTGAATTGGACGAGCTCTATAAGGCTTATTTGAATATTTGTCACAGTGACAAATACAGAAGAAAGTTCGAAGAAAAGCATCTATTGTACCGTTATGAAATGCTAAAAGTTGCTCCCCTGGAGTCTAAGAAGGAAATTTACGATAGCATCTATGAGATGGTGTCCGGTATGGTTGTTGTTAAAAGTCCATCACAATTGGCCTGGGAACTATATTTTGATTGGATTGACCCGGTTTCATTTTCGGATTTAGATTTGTCACAAATTACCGACTTCATCAAGTTGTTTGGTAATGTTGGCCTTGGTGCCATCTTTTATGGGTGGATTCTATCTGAGATTTCACCTTTCGAAAAAGCTAAAGTTCAAGAGTACCTAAAAGTTGAAGAGACAAAAGTACCATCCAAGAAAAACAAACGAAAACCAAAGAAGAAATTAAAAATTTTGAAAAAGTCCGAGCAGCTACAAGAAGACCCAGATGATGAAACAGACAAACCGTTAGATTCTATAAAACAGGATCAAGAGCAAGAACAAGAGCCAGAAGTACAAATACAACAAGAAGAAAATCAAGATGAATTGCTGTCTCCTGCAGACATTTTGGAATTGATGACAAAGGGTCTGGAGACTGCATCTCAATCCATCATTGGTAATAGGATTGCTATAGACTATTTTATCCATATCAAGGAATATGAAACCGCCTTGGATTACTCTAAGAAATTCATCCCAATCATTTCGACTTATCCTAAAATTACCACTGTTCAATTGCCAAACTCAAGAAGAGAATCAATATTACAATTGGCAACTATATTTACTTACTATGAATCACCAAAGAACTTCCCTAAAGCTCTAGGGTTGTTCGACAAGATCCTTGCAAGTTCACCGGATAATTTGAGAGCCAAAATTGGTAAAGGCTTGATTTTAGTTGAGAGAAAAGAGTTCAAAAATGCAGAGACTCTTCTTAGCGACGTCTTGAAAGAAAATCCAAATGATAGAAATGCCATGATGGAGCACAGTTGGTGTAATATACAACTAGGAAACTATGCCGCTGGTAGGGATGAATTGAAGAAAGTTTACAAGATGATCACTGGTACGGATGCAAATTCATTTGAGGTTCGTTCAAACACCTTGTGGAGAATTGCTGAATCTTACCTTCTCGAAGTGAAGGAGTCTGATGATAAGACCGAGGTTGCTGATCTTGTTAAATCAGCTTATGAAAATTTAATAGAGTCGTTGAAACAAAATTCATCAACTTCGGCTTCCTATACCTCGTTGGGTTTAATATTCTTGCAATACTACAACAATAAACCTAGAGCTTTAAACTGCTTCTATAAAGCGTTGGAATTGGATTCTGGTGAATTGATAGCTGCTAAGGAGCTTGTCAAAGATTTTAGTAATGAACGAGATTGGGTGATGGTTGATATGATCTGTCACAAAGTGCTACAGTCAGAAAAGGGGCGAAGAGTGCTCTCAATGACAACGGACGATGCTTCATGGCCTTACAGAATGTTGGGATGTTCCTCATTGGAAAAGCAGGATGATGTTAAGGCAATTGAATTTTTCCAGAATGCATTACGTGTTCAGCCAACAGATATTAACTCTTGGATTGGTCTAGGTGAATCATACTTAGCCAGAGGTAGGTTAGAGGCTTCACAAAAAGTGTTCACACATGCATTAAGCTTAGATGAATCCAACTGGCAATCGAGACATTTGTTGGCCGTGTCCCATAGTGCAATGGGTGAGTTTGATGAAGCAGTGAAGGAATTGAATACTATATTGGAAAAAATTAGACCTAATGAATCATGCGTAATTGTTGCATTGCTTGAAACTCTCGTCAATAAAGTTTCGTCTGAAATAGATGGTGGCTACATAAGCAGAAGTTTTGACACTTCTTTGCAAGCATTCAACGTTATGAAACTTGCTTCCAAAGTGAACCCTACTTCGCATCAATTATGGATTGCAGTCTGTGATCTATTAAAGTTATTGATGAAAATTCAGACCCATGTTTCGAAGATCCCATTTGATTTGCTTGATGAAATCCTAGCAAATGAAGAGATATTGGAGGGAGAAAGAGAATTATTAGAAGATTTGTCCATACCATCATTGCCATTTGATTTCGAAACTTGTAAATCACAAGGAAAGTTTACAGAAATTTGTTGCCATTACATGGTTGAATCATCCAAGAGATGTCTAGCTACTTCCTCAAAAAAGATCCCGAAGCTTTTGAGATCTTCATTGGTTTATAACCTTGGTATCTCGTACTTGGAGACCTATAAACAATTAGGTGATTCTGCATTGAGAGATGGTTCCATCAAAGCGTTGAAGAAGGCAATCCAACTGGAAGCTGATAATTCAGATTACTGGGAAGCTTTGGGTATTGCGTCGTTAACTAAGAATGCTCAGGCTTCTCAGCATTGCTTCATCAAAGCATCGTCACTTTCGCCCAAGAATCCGAGAATATGGTCAAACTTGGCAGTGCTTTGTTTACATTATGGCGACTTGCAGTTGGCGAACGATTGTTTCACAAGGGCACAGTCTATTGCTCCTGGTGTTTCTACACCATGGTCTGGCCAGGCTTTGATTGCTGAGGTTAACGGTGAAGTTGAAAGGGCCAGCCACTTGCATACACATTCGTTAGTGATATCCAATGGTTCAAATCCATTATCTATGTTGCTTTACGGATTATCCTTAGTCAAGAGGCTAGTTGGTAATGGTGTCGACGAGAACAATTTGGATATGATTCAAGAGTTGAACGTTGGTTGTTTTGCCATGCTGAATTATTTAAAGTATCATCCTTTCGATCAATTGGGGTTAAGTATTTGCTCCATTATAATTGAGAGAATTCATGATTTCAAAATTGGATTGGATTTGTCCGTCAAGTTGTGTGCGTTGCTAGAAGAAAAATACGAAGAGAGTGAGAATGAAGAAGTTTTGGTTAGTTTATCGAAGTCAAAATCTCAACTGGGTAGACTATACCTAGGAAACGGAGATTACGAATTGGCGATCGAAGCATCACAGTTATCGATTGACATCCTCAATCAAGTTGAACAGCTTGACGATGAAATTCAAAAGTGTATCCTATCCTCTTTGACAACTTTAGGTTTATCCTACTTCTTCAACGAAGATTTGGAATCAGCACTCACTGAATTTAAGAAGGTGTTGGAGATATCACCTGATTCGAAAAGAATTGTGGTGTTAATTTCACAAGTGTTGTTTGCTTACGGTACTTCTGAAACTAAACAGGCAGCTATTGATGAATTGTTCTCGAACATCGAAGGCTATGGCTCTTCGTTGATTGTTGCGTTGACGATTGCATCCATATCTGTAGTGGACAACTTGGTTGACTATTTACCTGCAGTTAGAGATGAGTTGGGTTTATCTTTATCACTTGATGATAGAATCTCAGATATCAACAAAAATGTACCATATTTTCTAGATTTGATTAATTCGAGGTTAGGTTTTGAAGATGACAAAATCTGGCAACGGAGTGCAGTTTTGTTCCCTAGCAGCTGCAGCATCTGGAAGCACTTGAAGAACGATGTCGCTTTGGGAATTGCTTTGAATTCCAATGAGGTTGGATCGCGTTCGCTAAGTGAGCTTTACGTTAAAGACGGAACGTTGAGGGGTATTCAAAGAGGGTTGATTTTGGATCCAGGAAATTTCGAAGGTTGGAATGCCCTGAAGGGGTGTTTGGATTAATCGATTGTATACTTACTATTTGTGTGTACTTAGGGCATACGTGAGCATGCTTGATTAATAGATACATATATTAAAGTAATTAAATAGAATCATAAGTTGCAAATAAATTAATGAATAAATAAATAAACAAATAAATGGGTAAATAATGGAGCAAATAAATAAAGTGAACATGTGTCAAAATTCTTGGTTATTCTTAGCTAGCGTCATATCACTCATAGCGAACAACAACTCATCCTCATCATCTTCACCTTGTGCGACGCCCTGTTGCTGGTGATGACGTGGTAAGCCAACGTTAACACCACTGATTCTGAACCTGTGGTTGTTGTTAGCCATCGAGGATGAAGCGTGGTGGCGTGGATGAGATTCTGTTTCGTCGTCGGATTCATCAAACACTTCTTCGTTGAAAGAGCGTAGTTTCAATAGTTCTGGACCGATTAGTTGCTTCGAGGTTGATGTTGCAGCTGGTGCCGTTGATGGAACTGCTCCTATTGCCGACAATGAAGTAGGAGACTGTGATGTAGAAGCTGCCCTTTGAGACGATGGTGCGACCGATGGAGATCTAGGCAAAGCTGCTGTAGATGACAGACTCGATGGCTGATGAGGACTAGTATAGGCAGATGCAACAGCAGAGTTATTGTTGAGTAGGTGGTGGTGGTGTTGTTGTTGTTGTTGTTGCGGTCTTTTCGATGCGGATGCCGATGAAGAGGTTGCTGTCAAGAAGTTAGTCAGGGAGGAGTTTGAAGGAGATGCCGAGTTTGATAGTGGGTGCGAGTTGAACGTTGCATATGAAATCGCAGGAGTCACTGCTGTAGCAGTTGCCGTTGCCGTTGCTATTGAAGGAGGCGATCTCAACAGAATTTGAGAGGATGGAGAGTACGAAGAAGATTGGGATGGACGTCTTTGTTGTTGAGGATCTAGCTGGAAATTTTTCTTGAACACCTGAGATTGGGATGGAAGTGAAACCATTGAAGGTACCAACTGTTGATGCAACGGGGACTGATGATGGATGGTTTGAGGTGGAGACTGATGATGATGAACCACTACTGGAGGGGAAGGTGAGGATTTGCCATCGTTGCTGAAGAAATCGTTTGATTTTTGAAAGTTTTTAAAGTTCAGTAAAGAATCATCATATATTGAGGGAGAGTTTGATGAGAATCTGAGGTCAGGTCTGGAATCCAACATTTTCACAAATGAATCAAGGTCTTCATCCATGTAAATGGATCCTGAAGGACCCATTTCAGAAGAAGAAATGGAGGATGATTTATTGCGACTTTTGAACGTTTGCAAGATAGGATTATGAGTCGATGGGGTGGAGTTTTGTATCAATTGATTTTCCAAGCTGTTATGACGGCTTGAGTTATTTCTGAATCTTGAGCCAAACGAGGATGAGAATTTTGTTGATGATGAGGAGACGAGCTGTTGGTTGAGACCCAGATCTTGAAAGTGTGTAGATCCCACAGATTTTGGTAAGGATTCTCTATTCTGTCTTAGCATTGCCACCAACGATGCGCTTGAGCTTGTTTTGTTCAACGTCACCGGGATGGGTTTCGATGTACTGAACGAACTAATCGATGGGATTGTTTGTTGAGAGTTACTAGATAAAGGTTGTTGTTGTTGTGGTGGTGGTGGTGGAGAGGAAGAAGAATTGATGGATCCGACTTTAAATAGCTGAGTTGATCTGTTTGAAGATCTGCGTCTGGATGAGGAGTTGCTCGTTGACATCGATACAGACGATAGCCTATGTTTGTGATATTCGATTGGCGAGTGGATGAAATTTCTTTCACTGTCATAAGAATCTCCCTTTGAAGAGTCCAACGAGATCTGTTGAGCCATCAGGAATTGAGATGAAAGCACTTCTTCGTTATCATTCAGTTGGAAATTACAGTTCTTTCTGTAGGAAACCGACAATCTTAGTGCACCGATGGGGGTCAATATGGGTTCCAACTTTCTTGATTTTAAATGGTCGGTTGAATTATCGGAATCTGAGGTTAGTTTCTTACTCAAACCGATTCTGCCTTTGGAGGTTATTGTTTTTGAGCCATCGATGACTCTACAGGAGACTTTCAACGGGTTGACTGTTTTCAACTTTGATTTTATTAGTTCGTTTCTCAATTTGAAAGTTGGAAGCAACCTTATTAGTAGATATAGGGATCTCATCAGAATGATAACTTTTTTATAGATGCTAGGTAGTTCCAAGTTGTCGTTATCAAAGAAGGATAGGTCGAATTCAAGCAACCATCTTTCCAGGACAACCTCTGATTTTTTTGTTGTTTTAACTATGGAATCATCCAAGATCAACGTTTGGTTGTTATCCAGGCCTCTCAAATCCAAATAGGTTTCGATGACCAAGGGAGGCAAGGATAGCACGTCCCTTGTTTTCCACAAGATCAAATCGTCCTTGAGTAGGTCGTAAGAATCGAGTTCTAGATTGAACCACTTGTTGACTTTGGCATGAGAAGAAGGCGAAGAGGCTCCCTCTTGTTCAACATCGTTGAAATTGGCCCACCTTGATTGAATGATGATCTGTGCTGATTTTAGAAAGAAATTCTGAATGATCTGGGCAAGTTTATCAGACTGTCTCTCTGATAGAAGCTTCGAAGGTCTGCGGGTAGTAGAAGAAGCCATTGCACTTAAACAGACAGTTGATGAACGTAGTGATGTTGAGATGTTGAGATCTTATGATGTGGATTACAAGGAAAGAGGAATGGTAACGGAACGGGTACACCTTCCGGCTGCTGCCTTGTGGGGTATCTATATCTGGATCTACCTCTCGATGCAGCTATCTGCAAGTATGGCAACTGATAAGGAAAAGGGCGTGTGGAGCAGTCCGGTGGATCGAGGTGTGTCTGTGAGCAGTGAATGACCAACAGAGTGTGTGTGCAGCACCAGCAGAGTGAGATGGAAGTGACGACAAAACACAGCAAAAACCACACACGATGGCAAAACAAAACACAGCAAAAGACAAAACAAAAAACAGATAACAGAAATAGAAATAGAAAAATAAGAGCATCACGTGATAGTGTATCACATGACCAGACGCGTGTCAAATTTCGGTTTTTGTTGTTGTTTTGTTTTTTTTTCCTCCTAATTTTCCTTCCTTTCTTTTTTGAAGGGGAGAGAGAGAGCGCCTATTTGTTTGTTTGTTTGTTTGTTTGTTCATCTGTTCATCTGTCTATCTGTCTATCTACTTACTTATCTGCTTGCTTATTCGACAAGAGTGCCCGGCCCAGAGATGTCCTTCTTTTCCTCGTACAGCCAGAAGACGGCCGAAGACCCCTCCTCCTCCAGCAGCAGCAGCAGCAGCAGCAAGAGAGCCGCCTGCAACACGAACAACATAAACACCTCTTCATCCACCAACATGGCGGCACAGCGGTCGCCCGCAAAGTCGATAACGAGCCCTCTTCATGCCTCTTCCTTGCTACAGAAACAACAGCAACAACTACTCAGTATAGGGGAGATGACCCCTTCTTCGTTGAACTCCACAGGGTTTCCTCTCAATTCGAAGAAGAGAATCTTGTATTCTCCCTCCAGCTCTTCCTCAACACCAAGGCCCTCTCAAAGGGGCCACTATACGATGCAGCTGAAAGACAGTTACAGGTCGAATTCAGAAAACAAGGAGAACCACAACCTGATGGAACTTGATTCCAATAAATTGTCCCCTTCCAACGCTGTCAAAAAGGTGGCATTGAGACGAAGTGCCGGATTTTTAAATCTATCGATTGAAACGAGTCCAAAAAGCTCGTACCACTCCGAAAATTCATTGCCTTCAACCGATATTGACGTGGATAGCAAATTGAGCAAAGAAAACGAAATAACGAAATCCTTTAACGAATTATACTTTACAAACTGCGACGAAGAAGAAGAAGAAGCAGCAGCAGCAGCAGCAGCAAATGACTATGATGATGACGATTCCAACTTTAAGAAACCAAGTAATAACTTTTTCCCTCGAAATAGTTCAAACAGCTTGTTTGCCAATAATTTGACTCCAATCTCAAATGTATCTTCCCCATTTTTAAATCCAAATAATTTAACCGATAGAAAATCTACATCTACATCGGCAACGTCAAGATTCAAAAAGATATTCTCCTCCAATTCAAATAGAAACAAAAGTGATGATATAATAGGTGGTGGCATTCCATTGGATTTAAAGAAGTTGAATTCATCCACCAAATCACCCCCTTCATTTGCCAATAGACCTTCCCCATTGGATTCACCTTCTAAACCAGGTAGAGTTGTCAATTCGAAACTATTCACTGCAGGCCAACAACAACAGCAACCGCAACAGCAACAGCCAACTCCTTTAACTGCCAACTCAACTGCATTTATAACCCCAGCTTCCTTCAAATCGGTTAAACCTCTACAAACAGCATTTTCTTCAAGTGGCTTACAAAGCAAGAAATTGATAAACTCTTCAAAGAGAAAGCTGATGCCCGAGACTCCATACAAAAGACATCCGATTTCTTTGGTTGATGCGAATGGTTCATTTGGTACCGGAAGTATTAATACATCGTTTGGTTCTGATAATTCAACGGTAGAAACGGCAGGCGTAGCAACCACTGCTGGTAGTGGGTTGGCTCCATCTACAACAGCAACCACAACAAGAGCAAGCACGGATTCCCCACAGAGTGTTTCCAAGATGACTCCAAGGTCCTCCTCCAGTGGGAAGAAGAAAGATGGCAGTTCTAGCGTATCTAGTAGTGGATCTAAGCTACCAAGAAGCCAACGTGCAGTGAATACATCAGATTTACAAAGTTGTATCTTAAGATTCGCAAACGAGTTTGATGATTTTTATGACGAAGAAAACAATAGTAGCACCAGCATATTTAGGGATAACGATAGTGATAATAAGAGCACACCTTCAAATGACCATCAGTCACATCGTGTCCAGCAGCTGCCTTTGTCTAATAGTCATTCACATCATCATCAACAACAACAACAACATCCTACAGCACAGAACTATTTTTCTTTAAATAAGTTTAACCAACCATTATCTAACGAACGTGTGCTGACAAACCATAGCCCTTCTCGCCAACTAGAATTCGAACGTCACCAGCAATCTCTCAATCAACGACAAGAGTACAACCAGAGATACTTGCAAAATGAGGACATTATGGACGAAGATCTCGATTTAGAAAGACTAGATGAGGCCAATTTTGAAGGATTCTCTGGGTTTGAATCTCTGGAAAACCTACCCCCAACACCAACAAGATTGGGTGTTTCCACTGGTGGTGATAGTCATCCCTCTCATGTAAACAATGGTGACACTCCTACAAAACACGTAAGTTATTGGCAAAGAGCGAACAGTTCAACTAACACTGCAAGAATGAACATCAATACAGATATCAACAATTCTTCCACTTCTGTTTTTGCACCACCGGCAACACCATCGGTTTTAAATCATTCACCACGTACGCCAGTTGAACCGATGTTTGGTTTAAATCCTAGCTTCCGATTCCAAAAACCAGACGCAAAACTTGGAATGTCTCAATCCAACTTGTCAAACTCTTCTCTGGATCTATCTCAGCAACAACAACAATACCTGGTTCAACAACAATTGGCCTCCAAAAGAAAAGGTTCAGTGGACTATCATTTGCTATCGAAATTCAACAACTGCAATTTAATAGGATCCGGTGAATTTAGTATCGTTTATGAGATTCAGTACGAAGGTTTCAAATATGCCGTGAAACGGACAAAGAACCCGTTGGGTGGTCCAAAGACCAGACTACGTAAACTGGAAGAAGTTGAGATTCTCAAAACTTTACAAGCAAACTACTCCAGTGATATTGACGATGGTGAGAATGACAACCATGAATACGTGCTAAATTTGATCAACTATTGGGAATTCAATTCATACTTATACATAATGACCGATTGTTGTGAGAATGGTTCTTTAGATAAGTTCCTTACAGAGAACGGTTCGATAAGTAAACTTGACGAGTGGCGTGTTTGGAAGATACTGATTGAGATACTTCTGGGATTGAAATTCATTCATCAATGCGATATATTACATTTAGATTTGAAACCTGCTAATATCTTCATCACTTTTGAAGGTAGTCTTAAAATTGGTGATTTCGGGGTTGCTGTGAAGCTTCCAATACCCCCATATTTTGATCGTGAAGGAGATCGTGAATACATTGCACCAGAGGTAATCTCAAGACATAAATATGGCAAGCCTGCGGATGTGTTTTCGGTTGGTTTGATCATGGTTGAAATTGCTGCGAATATCGTTCTACCCGACAATGGTACCAGTTGGCAAAAATTGAGATCTGGGGATTTGACCGATGCAGGCAGATTGAGCTCGTGCGATTTGACTGATTTGGACGGTTCTGTATTTTCAACTTCTAATACGCCATATTCCTCTACAACCAGTAATGGGAATTCCACCACCAGTGTTGGATTTGCTGCAGTCTCCAGTGGTGTCGGTGAGACTTTGAAATTGAAGAACAGATTGAATGCTCCACACTGGGCACCATCTTGGTTCTACGACAATTCGGGAACGTTGGATAAATTAGTGTCTTGGATGATAAATCCAAATCCATCACTACGTCCAACGGCTGACTACGTTTTAAGATCCTGGGAATGTGGATTGGTTGAATCCAGAAGAAAAAGTGGAGGAACTATCTATGAAGGAGATTTTGGTCCAAGACCCGATGAATTAGACGTTAGGGAAGATGTCATTGGTGAGTATAGAATTTGTGATGCTTCTGTTGGTGTGAAATCGGGGAATGTATCGAATGGTAGAAGAGGTGGAATTGATATTATTTTAGAGTAATGTACTGTATTATGATTTTGTTTTATTTTTTTGTTTTGTTATTATTCTCTGTGATTAAACGAGGTTTTGTATGTTTTTTTTTTTCTGTTACGTGGTGTCTCTTTATCTATTCAATTCTTCGATATAAAAATGTATCTTTTACCATTATTTTTGATTCATATTCGATTCAATTAACTGTGTATATGTGTTTTGCATTTGAAGTGAAAAGCAAATGGCAGTTAGATATATACATATACGAAGCCTCGGAAGCCAGCACTGGTAATTCCGACGAGCGTCGCCCAAAGAGGAAATTCTGAGATGCTGATAAAATGCCGCTCCTTCGTTGGTCGGCTCGATGACTCGAAGGAGACTCCAATTTGAGCTGTTTCGATAACTGGCACAAAGGAAAGACGGGTCGGGGGCTATATAGGGACCCACGTATCCTCCTATTACTTTCTGCTGCCCAGTTGTAGTAACTGGTTTCCAAACTTTTCAGGCGTTTTTCAGTGCAAAAAGCGAGGTCTCATTGAGCTCTTGGCAACTTCATCGGCAATATACATATACATTTTAAATTTTTGCTTTTGATTGATTTGAATTATTGTGGATTTCAGCTCTTCATACCAACACCACCCTTGTTTTGTAACATACATGCCCATAGCTGCTGATGACAATATCAACACACTCCTCAGTGTCTGGAACTCAGAACCATGGGGCTAACCAATCTGACAACATGTACTCAGAACCATCGGTGTATCGCGTTGACGATCTCTTGTCGATCGAGTCAGATAGTGATACCCACACAGACACCCCTGATAATGACGGACACCAGACTGCAGTCATGCAAGACCATCACTTACCTGTGATGATAACTGCTGATAATAATCCGAAAACTAGAAACACAGACAGAAGCAACTATCTGGATTCTGAACCAAATGAGAAAGAGTCTAACCCGATTCAAAAATCATCCACCAATTTAAGCCGAATCTCCAGTATAAAGTTTGATCCTTCAAAGGTTGTTCCAAAGAATAAGAGAAGAGGGCTGTTGCCGTTACTATGCTTGATTCCAGAATATGACGATCCAAGGCAACTACCTAAGAATATCAAACACATACTAGTCTTTGTCGTTGCTATGTGTGCTGTTATTGGACCGATGGGAACTTCGATTCTATTACCGGCAACTGATTCTGTTGTTGAACAATTAGACACATCGGTGACCATAGTCAACATCTCCATCGGTATATATTTGATTACTCTTGGTGTGTTCCCCTTGTGGTGGTCTAACTTTAGTGAAAGACACGGAAGAAGATCCATCTACATCATCAGTTTTATATTATATTTTTGCTTCTCCATTGGTACTGCGCTATCCACTACTATTGGTATGCTAATTGGTTTTAGAGTTTTAGCTGGTGGCTGTGCCGCAAGTGTTCAGGCTGTTGGTGCTGGAACGATTTCCGACTTGTACTCCGTGGAATCTCGTGGAACAGCAATGGGGATATATTACCTTGGCCCGCTTGCTGCACCTTTGATAGCACCTATTGTTGGTGGTGCTATAACAACAAAGAAAAGTTGGGGATGGAGAGGAACCCAGTGGTTTTTGGTGATTATGGCTGGTTTCTGTGTTTTGTTGATTGTCTTCTGTTTACCGGAAACTTTAAGAGTACAGGATAATCGAGAGGCAGTGAAGAAGATTTTAAGAGAAAGGCTGAAGAAAAACTTTCCCAATGACGAAGAGGCCCAGTCTAATAACACTTTGAGAAGTGAAGAGAAAGAAAAGGAAAAAGACGAGGCTGAGGATAGAGAAGTTGATCAAATCCTGGAACGCTTAAGTAGACAGCCCTCCAATACCATCGAAGAGCAGAATTCGGATTATGAAACCCCAATAGATCCCGTGACTCCATTGGGGAAGACACTGTCGAAGGTATCTCAAAGGCAAAAGGATAATGATTTGAGAAAATTGAAATCCAACGTTGAAGCAATCGAAGCCAACAAGCATCAGACCTTGCTACAAAAGGTCAAATTTTACTCTTATGTTTACGGATACAGCCCATTGAAATCATTAAATTTTTTCAGATATCCACCTGTACTGTTGGCAATTCTTTACTCTGCTCCCTGTTTTGCAGTTTTGTACTATGTCAACATGACACTTACCTACTGCTACTCGAGACCACCATACAACTTCAGTGCCTTGTTAGTTGGGTTGGTGTACATTCCCAATTCCGTTACCTATCTTATTGCATCCATTTGGGGAGGTCGTTTTAACGATTACTTGCTTGAACAGAAAAAAAAGAAGTACGGTATCGTTGCTCCTGAGGCCAGATTCGGTATCAACGTTTACATTGCTGCTGCCATCTTTCCTGGTTCTTTGTTGATTATTGGTTGGTGTTTGGATAAAAAAGAGCATTGGGTGACACCATTGGTGGGGACTGCATTTTTCGGTTTTGCACAGATGATTGTCATAGGTGTTACAGTTACTTATGTTGCCGACTCGTTACCTGGCCGTGGTGCTACGGGTATTGCGTTGTCAAACTTTGTCAGAATGTTCTTAGCTGCTGGTGCATCTTTTTCAGCCGAGCCCCTCATTAACGCTATTGGTGTTGGGCCTCTATTCACCATTTTGGCTGGTATCACAATATTTTTAACCGTTATTTTGTTTGTCATTAAGAAGAAAGGTGACCATTGGAGAGAGACTTACGATTTGGAGAGGGTGTATGATATTGTTGATGGAGACATTTAGTGATTAAAAAAGACTCTTGGATCGAGCATCAATTTGTTCATTGATCATATCATTATTAATTAATTATTTATTTGTTTATTTGTTTATTTAGTTTTTTATCTTACTAGATATTTATTTATTTATTTATTTATTTATTTTTTCATCTTACTAGATATTTAATTTTTATAGCCTTATTTATTTAATGCATATCTTAATAGATCCATTTTTATTAATACTCTTTCAGTTAATATGTAGTATGGTAATATGATGATAATTTGTTTGAGTTTTCAGCTGAAACAATCGATAGTTTCAACTCCAATAGCATCATCCTCATAAAACTAGACTTCACCCTAATATACTTACCTGAAAGAAAGTGGCAACCTGGAGAAATTGATCAATGATGAAAGACAATTGCAAGAGCAGCAAGCTGAAAATACGCAAGAGATCACCAAAGCCAAAGAAGTTGAACAAAATTACATTCTAGCAACCTTATAGTCTCCCACCAGGAATATCGTAATCCATGGAACGTAAGTCATCGTTATCTTCAACCTGCCTTAACATAATTGAAGGATTTAATCCCAGTTCATGCAATTCTCTAAAGACAACAACTGGTTTCTCATCATAACCTAAGACACGCTCCTGATCACCACCATAGCATATGACCAAAGCATACTTCTTCCATTCGGATGCCTCTAAATTGTGTGTCTTCATAGCAGCCTGTAAAATCTTATGGCATGGGTCCTCTGTCTTAGCTCTCAGTTGCTTGAGAGGTTCATTGGAAGGTGAAGATACAGATTGCTGCTGTTGGACAATTGACGTGGAGGAGTTCTGTTTCGTGGGTTTCATCGATTGGCGCAGAGATGCAGCAGAGCTTGAATGAGGTAGCATTGGTTTCAAAGGAGATCTTGGGCTGGTGCTGGAACTAGAAATAGCGTTCGATGTCTGTGAACCAGAATTCAGGGATTGATTCTTTAAATCCGGTTGAATGGGTGAAATAATTGGAGTTGAAGTTAAAGATTTTTTATAATTGGATGCCGATGAATGGCTCTTTTTTGATGTCGTCGGAGCTATGATTGATTGGGGCTTGATAGTTTCTTGCAACTGTGATTGGTGTCGCGATAACTTTATTGGAGATGCTTGCTTTGATGATGGGTGTGATTGATAAGAACTGGAAGAGTAATCGGGCGTTGGCAACGGCTTTTTATCTTTGATTTCCTTGAGAATCGGTAAAAGATCTTCTTTAAGCTTATTGAACTGATCGGTAATCTTCTTTTGTGAATAATTGTTCAAAGGTGAAGATGCCAACAAGCTTTCAGTTATGGAATTTGAAATTGACGATATTAGATTAGTAGACAAAAGTAGAGATTGTAAATCTGTGGCTATTGGGTCATGATGAAACTTTATCACACTAAGATTTTCTTCCATTAGTAAAATTGAAATTTCGTTCATCAAAGTGAGTCTGGTATTCAAGCTAGTTATTCCCATTTCTTTCAATTCCTCTGTATTTAGATAAGGTAATACCATCCCAGTGATATTATGTGTTTGGAAGCATTGAACGATATCATTTTGATATTGCTTACTTCTCAGCCACATAAGAATCTGGTCATTGCTCCAAGTTAGAATGTCGTTAGAGGTGATATCCTTGTTAGAGTCAGGTATCACTATAGACGATGGCCTCACCGACTTATAAGTAAATTCACGATGCGACATTTTGTAAGTGAAGATGCAAACAATTCATTTGGGGGTTTGTGAACTCCAACTTGAAAGGATGGCCCGTGTTCAACACATATTATCTCGATCGATCTATGGATCCCTGTCTGTAAGAAAGACACTTCTCCACCAAAATAGAACTTATCGCGTTGTCATAGATTACGTCATCCCAAAAATTACCAATATTGGGAGGGGCTCGGAGGCCCTGCGATCGCTTATAGCTGCTGCCAGCTGGAGAGTGTTCTAGATCTCATCTAACGGCCTATACATATAGGGAGCTACAGGTAAGAAAAAGAAACAACTAACGTTCATGAAAGATGGCTAAAGTCTTTCAATAATTCCGCTATAATTGCATAAATAGTAGGAATAAGAGTGAAATGACGTTGGCGAGGCACTGCTCACCCGACAACAGTTTAGATTTGGCTGAGTTGTAGGCTACCCGATACGTGGCGACAGACTTCGAGGTCCAAATAGGTCTAGGTGTTCCTCAAAGAGGTCTCCTAATTTGAATTCGCTCTTGAACTGGTTCCTGAATCATCTTCCTTAAAAAGCGAACGATGCAATAAGCGATGGGATTATCGCTTATATCTTTAGATCATAATTATCAGATTGTAAAACTTGCAATCATCCAAGGGTAGGTGTCAAACTTTGCAAGTTGAAAAATTTTCCAATTTTAATGATCATCTTACTGTTCAAACTTTATCTATAAGATCAGTGATGTAAATAAACTATTGACCGAATTCTCCTTAGGATATATTTCAACACAGCCACGGATTTTGGTAACCAATGATCAAGGAGTTCACACAAAGTAGATACCAGTGATCTTTAAGATTAGCAATGTAGGCTTTGATTCTAACCAATTGAGATATCAGAATATATATGCAATTGGTAATGAAAACCCTTTTAATTTTTGGCTCTTCCTGTACCGCAACTAAAACTTTCCTAGTAGCACAACCAACTATAAGTGGCAGATTTTAAACATTCCAGCCTTGTCTTCAGTCTAAAAGTAGAGTCAAAGTAAACCACAGGAATGTTATCTATCGATATTGCAAAATGCTTAAATATGCTTAAAAAAGCATAGTTTCTAGAATGCATAATTTAATTCCCGTACCTCTCTTCCCCTTTGAGAAATGCAGAATGCCTTATAGCTTGTGTATAGAGAGGAGGGTGTTTCAGATAATTAGTTTTTGCAAAGGAGAATATTGGTAGCCAAACCTTTTAATTGTTATAGATATAGACGGCATTGTATTTTAAGTTTGATTTGGGCAAAAAATAATTTTAGCAAATCAGAAGAAGATAAGTTATACAGACTTTGAGAAGGATTGGCATTTTGACACGCATGGTTTCAGTGGCTATAAATCGAACATCAGTCGTAATAAGACTTCAGAATTTGATTTGCATTCTTTCTTATTTTAAACTAATAATTATAATGATTAATTCCTGAATCAGATACATATAAATATCGAGTCCTTTTACCATTTTGTTTTTTTCCTGTTTCCGTTTCTAATGATTATTGGTATTTGGACACAAGTTTTCAAAATAATAGCAAAACAAAAAATGGAAATAAGAAAGCTATTCCTATCTTTGATTTTTTTCAATCTTTTGGCAACTGTCCAGTCCAGTAGCCTTCAATGGAGAACGCAATTCATCAACGAACCGGGTGGAATTGATGTCAGTGCTTGTACTGCTCTTGTTCGAAAATCGTATGTGTTTGAAGACAGTCAGATGTATTATTCTGACATATGTGACTATCCACCAGAATTGGGTAGCATTTTGATGTGCCTAAAACTAATTGTCAAAAATAACACCGCGGAGATGAAACAAGTTTATGATAATATAATTGATACTTGCACAAAATATGGTGGTGGAACAGACTACACAGTTGAATACTTTGAAGCACAATATCAGAATGCCTCATCCAACCATTTGATTGTTTCGGAGATTGTTAATTCAAGCCTACCGATTTTCCAACCTGTTTTAGTTGATATTGACGATGCTAAGAGATTTCGCAGTAATTGGCATGCTTACTATTATAACTTGGACATGAGTACATATTACGGTGCTATTTTGAATGCTTACTTCGGTGTCGTGATGCTTGCTGCATCTGTTTTCAACCTATTAACAAGAACGGGATTGATTCAAAGGTTTAACAATCCCATTATAAACAAATTTAGAAGTTTAGTAACAACTCCAGCTTTGCTACCAAATGGAAGCTACACTTCTCCTGCTGGTTGGAAATGGTTTACGGCATTGCTCCCTAATAGAATTGACGCAATCATTTGCCTCGGTTATACAATTATTCACATATACTTTTGGGGGAGAAATTACGGAATTAGTGGTCCACCGGTGTTATATACTTCAAGCTGGATGGACCATGCAAGGCACGTATCTGATAGAGCGGGTATCATGGCATTTGCAGAGATTCCATTGTTAGTTCTATTTGCAGGAAGAAACAACATCTTAACTTTCCTCACTGGCTTTCAATACTCAAGTTTTATTCAATTTCATAAACTAGTAGCAAGATTCATGTTCTTGGATGCTGTTATTCATTCATGTTGTTGGACATATTTAGAAAGACGTCGGTATACAGATGATTTAGAAGAATTATATTTTGTGTGTGGCGTTGTTGCAACAACTATTTGTGGTGTAATTATACTATTTTCATTTCATCCTATAAGAACCCGTGCCTACGAGGTCTTTTTATATTCACATATTGCTATGGTGGTTGTTTTCATCGTAATGTGCTGGTATCATTGTCGGATTCAAGGTTGGTGTGAATGGCTAGTGGCAACATGTGTCTTATGGATGTTTGATAGGCTTATCAGACTGGTTAGAGTTGCCATTTTTGGGTTACATACAGCTCAATTAACCGTCATCAGTGATGATTCCTTCAAAGTTCTTATCAAGAGACCTAGACATTTCAATAGTAAGCCAGGGCAATACGTTTTTGTATACTTTGCGGATTCGTTACTTTGGTTCCAGAACCATCCATTCTCAATTATCAACGACGGGGAAAATTTGGTGCTTTATATAAAGGGGAAAAGAGGTATCACCAGCAAGATATATAAGAAGATAGTTAACGCAGGGGGGTCTATGGCAACTACAGTTACTATCGAAGGTCCATACGGTGAAGTTTCTCCTGTTGCTCAATATGAAAATGCTTTACTAGTTGCTGGGGGTAGTGGTATTACAGGTATTCTTGATCATGCAACGAAGCTATCTTTAATGGATTCTACCAAACCAGTGAAATTTATCTGGGTGCACCAATCTATGGACAAGTTAGAAATGTTTATTCCAGAGTTATTAAGATTGAAAGATACAAGAGTACAAGTTGAGGTCTATTTGACAAGGGAGAATCAAGGAGCAGAAGGAAAAATACAAGTTATTAATTTAGATACGTCAGACGATCCCTCAGATGAAAAGACAAGTCCAATTGATAAGTCTAAATCCAAGGAGAAAATCAGCACCTTCTGCAAGTTCCATTACTGTAGACCAGACATAATGCAGGTTGCTTCTCAAGAAGTGTCGGAATTTGGGGGAGGTTCCGTGGCCATTGTTGCCTGTGGACCTCCTGCTATGATTGATACTCTAAGGCACTCGTGCTCCCAATTAGTGGCTGACTATAAGCACAGACTAGATTATTTTGAAGAACTACAAACTTGGTGACTTTTTTCACAGGTTTATAGATGTCAATGGATTTGGTTTTAGATATTTAGATTGGTTTCTAGATTATAGTGGGTTTAATTTTACATACGTAAATTGGTGTGATGTTTAGTTACGACACTAAATTCTTATATTTACAGAAAACGTCGAGAATTACAGAAAGTATTGTTAAGATAAAAAAAAATGCTTTATTTATAGATTGCAGTGGTAAATTGCATGTATGGGGCTAAAACCCAATAATCAAGAGTGTCTCTTCTTTGGAAATGAAAACATGGAGCTCCACAGTCAATGTGTATATGCTACCCCCCGGTTATCAAGTAGGATATAATTGGAATAGTTATAGCTAATATAACAGCTATGCTGACTCATCAGAAAGAAGGGAATCATGCGACTGGGCACACATATATGCAGATTCTTTAGTGAGGCGTATATTATATACAGTATAACGTGCCTGGAAGTATAGTCGTCACTTGTATACCAGTTCCCTGGAGATCAGCACACATGTATCCATCTTGGAAATTAACAAGGCTAAAATAATAAAAATTATCAATTACAAATTCAAATCCACTATTACCTTATTGGTGTCAAGTGACCGTACTCTGACAAATAATTGGATCTCGGCTATACTAGGCACGTGAATCTGCGTCAATGGGGAAGGGTCATTAACAATGGCTCTAAAATTTGATCAGGTGGTGCAATTCGGTTTTAAACACCGGATGGTGATACCAAACTCCTCGAATATGGTTACATCGTGATATGATCCACATTCATTTTCTTATGGAGTTGTTGTTACACGTGATTATTAGGCAACATACAATGTAGAAAACAAAATTCGACCTGTTATTAATCACAATAGTTTTCATTTTTCCTAAGCATATAAATATGGGGTTGAGTGCAACGGTTTCAACTTTTAGTTTCCATTTTTGTTCAATTAGTTAAACACACAAAATTTCTCTAATATTTCACACTACATCTATTATAATCAACGCTTTCCGCTAATTAATATGACATCTACATCTAAACCTGTCGTCGCTGTCTTCGGTACCCATGGTTTTGTGGCTAAGCCAACAATCGAAGCTTTAAAGTCTCCATTATTTGCTGACAAGATCCAACTTCCAATTAGAGCAATTACAAGAGATCCATCTAAATATGAAGATACAGAGCTCATTAAATATTATAAGGCAAGCATTGATGATGTTGATTCATTCAAAGATGCATTAGATGGTGTTGATGTTTTCATCAATACTGGCCCAGGTAGCAATTTGGATGCACCTTTGGATGCGGCAATCAAGTATGCGAAGAATTTGAAATTGTACATTCCATCCCAGTTTGGTACGGAATTGGATAAGGCCAGCACCGTTCTTCCTGATTTCTTGAATGGTAAGACACTCCACTCTAAAAGAGCCAGAGCCGCAGGCTTTAAAACTGTTGATGTGATCACTTCCTTATTTGCATTGGAAGGTTTGTTTGTATACGAGAGTCTTGGTCAATCTGGTTACGACCCAGAAACCAATACTGCAACCATCTTTGGAGACCCGGAGATCAAAGTTGATATCAGTTACTTACCGGATGTTGGTAAAGCTGTTGCCAGTCTTGCCACTTTTGGTGACTATTCCAGTATTCCTGATAAAGTCAGAATATCATCAGATAAAGTCACCAGGGAACAGATTTTAAAAAGATACGAAACCGCACACAAAGTCACTATTAAACGTGAGTATATTACATATGAGGAAGCATTAGAGGACGCTAAGAATAGATGGAGCAAGGGATTCAATGGGAAAGATTTTTCCTTCTATTTACAATTGTTCATTGCAGCTGGTACTGATAAGGGTTTAGTGTTTTCAGAAAATGAAGACGAGGTTGTCAATCCAAAAGAATCGTTGTTTAAGTGGACTAAATGGCATGATTAATAAGTTGCAAATGTGTTTAACTGGTTTAGATTATTAAAACAGGGCAACTCTATATAATTGCTGTTTTCTTTTACTCGTTTTTATTATTATTATTATTCTTCTTTTCCATTTACTGGATCTGCTTTATTGAAATTTCACTATTGAATAGTTTAATGCGCGATGAAATCCTTTGGAAATAAATATGTGGTATCTTTAGTAAACTTGATTTAATACTGAATGTAGCTAGATAGCCAGTTCGTTAGCCTGGACACGCCAAACTTCTTCGGGAAGTTAAATCTGTACGCATCTCTACTTTTTTGTATATCGATGTATGGATCCGTTTATTGATTGAGATCAAAGCCAATTGTGATGATGCCGGTAATTAAGGAAGCTCATATTTTGTTATGGGTGATGTTAATTAAGGTAATACTACTCGGATTTATTAACAAAAGGAGTAATTCTGCATTCTTAAGTTTAAAAATTCAGGAAAGAGAGAGAATAAAAAATTAAGCATGCACTTGTGTACTTCTGAGTATATTGCATCTATGTCTTGTTTAAAATTTATTGAGGAGGCGTAAAAGAGGATCTAGAACGCAAACCCAATAAAGAAAGTGGGGTCTTTTACAGTGATACTCACAACAACAAATCAGAAGCGATCGAGTTATACAAAGTCGATTTACATTGTGTCACACAAGGTTTGTAGTCATACTCCAAAATCTGCTTTGCATCCTTACTTTTATTAAACTCTAGTAGGCACGAAGAACAATTAGGCCATATAATAAAATCTCCACTCGTAGAAGCCATGAGTAATGTAGCTGAAGAGATTGATAAATCGAATTTGAGGGAAGATTAGCTAATGAGAGCACACATGATGACTAAGCAATAACAACTGTGGAGGAAACAGAGGAACGTGGCTGAGCACAGTAGGTTGTGGCTTTGCTGGTTGTGTGTGGAGGAGGTGTAACTGTTGTGATACATGGCCGTGTTGTAGTCCGTGTAGATTATCGATACGCATGTATAAGAGAGTATAGAAACATTGACTAAAAGGAACAACGGATGAGAGATTTCATTCATAAATACTCGCCGATACGGTACGAGTCCATATAACCATTGTGTAGAAAAACCATTTGGAAAACTATTATGTGGCGCAGCCAGCCTGAAGAGCTGCACGTAAATCTGCGTGATTCGGAGCCACCGGTAATATGAACGATTCTACAATGAGATTTGATGGTGAGCAACACCGAATGATGATACCTCATTCGTTACACGGGGGTAGCTTAGCACCGCAACGAATATGTTGTACGCACATAGTCCACCATATTGCAAAGTTGCTACTACACGTGATTGGTGAATGAATAATCTATAGATGCCAATGATTCAGCCGATTACTAATCTCCAAGGAATCTGAATGCGGAGGAGTATAAATTTGGGGTATAGAACCTATTGGTTTGGTCCAGTTTGTGTGCTGCTTGTTTGTTTTGCAATCTGTCTACGTTTATATCAAGTCAATTATAACGAACAATTAAATATCATGTCATCTACATCTAAGCCTGTTGTCACTATCTTCGGTACGGGTGGTTTTGTGGGTAAGCCAACCCTCGAAGCTTTAAAATCGCCTTTGTTTGCCGACAAGATCCAACTTCCAATAAGAGCGATCACCAGAGACCCATCGAAATATCAAGATACCGAGATCATTAAATATTACAAGGGAAATATTGATGACATTGATACTTTCAAAGAAGCATTAGACGGTGCTGATGTTTTCATCAACACTGGTCCAGGAAACAATTTGGATGGACCTTTGAATGCAGCAATCAAGTATGCCAACAACTTGAAGTTGTACATTCCATCCCAGTTTGGTACTGAATTGGATAAGGCGAACAACGTTATTGATGGTCTATTGAATGCCAAGACACTTCACTCCGACAAGGCCAGAGCTGCCGGGTTTAAGACTGTCGACGTTATAACATCATTGTTTGCTTCGGAAGGTTCTTTATTGTATGAATTCATTGGGCAAGTTGGCTACAACAAGGAGACCAACACTGCAACCATCTATGGTGACCCAGATATCAAAATTGACATTAGTTATTTGTCGGACATTGGTAATACCGTTGCTAGCCTTGCCACTTTTGGCGATTATTCGAGCATTCCTGATAAAGTGAGAATATCATCGGATAAAGTGTCTAGAGAACAAGTTTTGAAAAGATACGAGACTTCCCATTCAACTACTATAAACCGTGAATACCGCACATACGAGGAAGCACTAGAAGAAGGTAAGAAGAGATGGAGCCAAGGATTCCAGGGAAAGGATTTCCTCTTCTATGTGCAATTGCTCATTGCAGCTGGTACTGATAAAGGTTTAATCTTTACAGAGAATGAAAACGAAGTTGTCAATCCAAAAGAATCGTTGTTTAAGTGGCACAAATGGTAGAGGAGGCCAGTGCTCAAGATACGGATAGTTTCAGCAGCTCGTTTGTGAAGAAGTAACGTATTTAGTTTAGAGTAGCTTTTTTTTTTACTATGCTATTCATTTATCTTATTAAGACTTTATAATAATAAGAAGAAGTTCGATCAGATCATGGAGTAGTGTAATTAAGATATCCTTTAAAATAGTAGGAAAAGTGGCACATTATCAGTAATGCGAAGGTATGCATGCAACATAGTGGATTTGTTAATTCGCATTCCCAAATGTTCACGGAAGAGGCACTAGTTGGGTAGAGATTCCTTCCGCAGGTTGAGATTTCGATGAAGTTCAAAGGATCAAATCATATGGTGTCATGATTAAGATCAAATTTAGTTTTCAAATTAGAGCTCAAACAGAGGTGTATCATACAGGGTGAAGGTGGGACATAATATTGTGATTGAGGCTATAGCATGCGGCGGTGTGAATGACTGTGACCTGAATCGACACTGTAAGCAATTGAGTGGAGTATCGTTGTCTGAGGAGGTGGGATAGTACTAATTAATATGAATCAGGTGAAAATATTCATATATAGTTATATAGCTTGATTGTTGTGGTGGAAATCTCACGCATGAAATTACATGCATATACAGTTGCTCGATATGCCTAAATACCGAATTCAACTGTGTCTTTAAAAGAATCTTTGAGAACAGATAATGAGGTCAGTGAGATAAAACGTATAGATGGATATATATATATGTTGATGGTTGATCCCTGGTGTTGAAGTGTATTTTTTTACCAATTACCATAGGCAGTGTGAAAACTAGGATTTGCCAAGAACATCGACAACTACAGAACCTTCGTTAGAAATAGCAGAGCATAGGTAAAGCTTACTGGAAGCAGATCGATCTACTCCGGGCTATATGTTCCTCTGTTGCGTCCAAAGATTTATTATTAGGACATTCAGGACATTCAGGATGCTATATATTAAGAGACTCTTTAGTGAAGTTTTCTAAGTTGTAACTGAGCAGGTAAAGTCACATGGTTAGAGCAGTTATAAGGCCGGGTGGTTAGTCTTAACAGACATCTGATTCAGCATCATCTCTAAGCCATCACGGCCAAACATGACCTCAAACGGTAGTACTACCGAGAGAGAAGCCAGCATTTTTAGCAAATCCCGATTGGAGGTGATTCTGCTTCTGCTTCCGTGCTAAAGTGGTGCAATGAAGGATCTATATATATATATATGCATGATATGCATGTGCATATATATATATTATATAATATAAATTAAAATCATTATACTGAAAAGAAACACGCTTAAAATCGTGTTTGGAACACGCTCTGCCGTTACCGTACCAACGGGAGCATGAAATGGTGGCAATTCTGTAGGGGATGTGTAAGTAGTGAAAGAAAAACAGAACGCCAAGCAAGATCCAATAAAATAACTCGACGAACGAATTAGCCAAAACAGAAAGCCAAGAGGAGATTCCAAGCAGAACGAGCGAGTTCAAGAACAAAGAAGTAAGAGAGAGATCAGAAATATAAAAATCATAATAATTACAACAAGAAGGATCTTCCAAAGCACCCAAAATGGCCATCCGAAGAGACTGGGCCAGACTGTTTCCCAGATACGTGGCCGTGCCTTTAACTTAAGAGCACTGAAGAGAGAGAAATAGAGAAATGGAGAAATGGAGAGAGGCGCAGGCGCAGAAAGGGTCTGCATGTGCGAAATTGAAATATCGAATAGATAACTTTATAATTGTCCCTGACACTTAATATATTATATAATATATTGATGGATCTTGTCATAAGTATAATTATATAGCACTATAGTGTAAACCAGCACCTTTCTCTCGATCTATATAAAATTTATATACACCTGTATATTTAATTATAATTGACATACAGTTGATATCCATCATTACGTAAAAATTAGAAGTCTGCAGCCCTCACAGCCTTATAATTAGGTAATTTTAATTTTAATTGTCATTTTGTCAGATCTGTGGGGCTGTTTTCCATTTTTGCTTTTGTTTTCGCTTGCACTGCTCTTTCTTTGTCTTTTCCCTCTGGGTGACAACCATTGTGTCGTGCTGGGGGGGGGGGGGGCTTTTGGACCCTCCATTCCTTTGCCCATTGACTGTTCGATTCCAGCTCATTATATGTTGTGAGCTTTCAAACAGTTTTTACAAATGATCCGTCTCCCAATAATGATGATATACGTAATTATAATCAGACCCCTACATACCAGCTTGTAATGATTCAACATTGATCTCAAACACATTCCAATGATCAATTCTAAGAATTGTTATACTAACTATATATAAATTTCTCGTTTTTGTTTTGATTGAACATCGAGTATTCAGACGACTTATTAATTACATGTTTTGCCTGGGGTTATTCCTTTCAGTTTCAGACAAGTAATTCTGTACTGAGAATCGGTTGAGTCCTATTTGTACAATTGACATACATATATATATACATATTGAGTAGAATACAAATCAAACTTTTGAACTACCAGCTACTACTTCCAAGCTGAAAACGGAAAAAAAGGGGCACTAGAGCTGTTTTATGTCGGCTGACATTCCTGTCAATCCCACTCAAAAGCAAAATTTACCAATTGACTATAAGCTCTAAGCGGTGCAGAGTAGAGTGACCTAGCTAGCTCAAGAGAGGAATGCAAGTACTGTACAAATTGATTATACAATATGTGCAATATATCCCTCACCGAAAGCAAAGACAAGCTATACAAACAGAATGCCATACCCGTTGTCCTTGCTCCCCATTGGCCCAATCAACCGAACAACCATCCAGCAGCTGGCCAGTAGATCAGCAGAGTAGAAGGAATTAACGGGCAGAAAAGAATAAAGAAGTACGTAATAGACCTCGACGATGCTCGTGGGAATGAAGGTGGTGGTGGTGTTGGTGTTGGTGGTGGCCACCAGCGTGACGAGCAGCTAGAGGAGCCGATCACGATTCACCACCGCAAAACGGCAGGATGCGGCAGCGAGCGCAATCTGATCTGCCGCCGCTCACAGACGCGGGTCTCCCCGGAGCCCCGGAGCCCCGGAGCCCCGGAGCCGCAAACGCGCACAGTGGTTACCTGGTGATATCGGCAGCACCATTGTCTTTGGGCTTTTCGTACCAAACCCTGAGTGAACCCTGCTTCTGCACAGGTTTGTTTGTTTACCCTGCACATGAAGAAGAAGATCGATATACACTATAGCTACTAGTTGAATGGTGAATTTTCTGTTTGTCAGCCACAACACGGTGGCCAGTTTCACCACCAGTTCGATCTATAAAGATGACTCTAGCGCCACCCCTCCTTGCAAAACTTTTCAGTAAATCTGTCATGGGATTCTTGAAGCTGGCTTAAAGAACAAAAATGAAATTCACTCGCTTAATTTCCACTCTTTTTGCTATAGCATCAGTAGCTGTAGCTGAATTCGACTTTAGTTCTATCCAAGAGGTCGAGCATGCAGCAACTCTTCCTGGATACTATATTGTCGAGTTTACTGACGGCCAATTGAGTGCTAAGCATCTACAAAGAAGAAATGACCATGTCTTTGGTACTTTCAACATCGAACTCAATTCTGAATCCTCTTCATCTTCAGTGTCAGACCATGCTTCGGTCTTAGCAAGTGACCTGGGCTCTCAAGGTTACGATGGTTCTCTTTATAGAGAATATCAGTCCGGCGTTTTCAAGGGAAGTGCAGTTTTTGTCGAAAATGAAACCAACGTTACCTTCTCCGAAATTTTAGAGTTGGATTATGTTAAAAACGTTTGGCCTGTTCGCTCATTAAAATTACCAACAATCCTCGAGGAAGAAGGCTCTTATGATGCTGGCCAATGGAACCCTCACATCATTACCGGTGTGGATGCATTGCACAAAGAAGGAATTTATGGTGAAGGTATCACTATCGGTGTCGTTGATTCAGGTGTTAATTATCAATATTCTGCTTTGGGTGGAGGATTAGGTGATGAATACAAAGTCATTGGAGGAAGAGGTTTTGTTGGTTATGATTTCAACCCTTACAATCCATCTGCCGATGTTCCTGATTCTGATATTTCCGATTGTCTGGGTCATGGTTCCTTCGTTTCTTCTGTCATTGTCACAGATGACAATGGCGTTCTTGGTGTTGCTCCAGCTGCCAAGTTGAAAATGTACCGTGTCTTTGGTTGCTTGGATGGAACTACTGATGATGTCATTATTGAAGGGCTTTTAGCCGCTGCCGAAGATGGCGTTGATCTTATTACTGTCTCAATTGGTAATACTCAGATTTTCAGAACCGATATTTTATCTGTTATTGCTCAATCTATTGTTGAAAGCGGTATTCCTGTCGTTTGGTCTGCTGGTAATGAAGGTACTGGTGGTAACTTTAAAGGTACTTCTGGTGCTGCTGGTGAAAATGTTATTGCTGTTGGTTCAACCAATGCTCTACAAACCGTTTTCTTCCCTATTTCAATTATTGCAACAAATGGTTCAGAATCCGAGACCTATAATGCTTACTATTACGGTCAAGGTGGTGCAAGAGTTAATTTTGATGGACCTTATGATATCGATTACAAAGATGTGACGCCTTGCAGAACAGATCCACTAGGTTATCATGACAAACCGGAAACATATATCAAGGATGCAATTGCTCTGCTATACACCGATGGCAATTGTCCTGTTGGCACTCAGTATAATCATCTTCTTCGTGCTGGTTACTCTAACGTTATCATGATTGCAACTGGTTCCGATCCTGATTTCACCGATGTGGGTCAAGCTACCGTTTTCATTCAGAATTATGCTCAATTCAATAAAACTACCGGTGATTGGATTGTCGAGAAGATTAAAGCAGGGTACACTCTTACAGCCGTTGGGGATCCTACAGGTCAGTTCAGTGCTACTCCAGTTTCAGATGTTGGTGCTGGATACATGTCATACTACTCATCCTTTGGTCCAACTTATGAAAACCACTTTTATCCATCTGTCTCTGCTCCAGGTGGTAAGGTGTACGGTTTCCTCGGTACTTACTGGCAAATTGCTTCCGGTACCTCATTCTCTGGTCCATACATTGCAGGTATTGTTGCCTTGTACAAATCTCATAACGGTAAAGATGTTGCTTCAAGTGATATTCATCATCGTTTGGTCTCTACTGCAGATGCTTTAACTTTCTACAATTCTTGGGAGACCGTCCATGAGGATTTAATCCATCCTTTCAGTCAGCAAGGTGCAGGTTTGGTTAACGCTTACTCCTTTGTTCATCAAAATACAACTCTTGTCTCTTCTTCTTTCTTAGAAATGAACGATACTAAGAATAGAGTTAGTGATTTCACTATTGAGATTTATAATGGTAACAGTTATGATGTCACTTACAATACTTCCACTATCGATGGTGTTACAACCAATATGAGACATAACACGACTGGTTACGGTACTAGTTATTTCCCTCCATACGAAGAAACGTATGCATCGGTTTCCTTTTCTGACAGTTCATTCACTATAAAAGCAGGTCAATCAGCTAAGATTAGTGTCACTATCACTCCACCGGAATCCTCTTTCGAATATTCTCTGTTCGCTGGTAAGGTTGTTTTCACAGGTAATAATGGTGAAGTTGTTTCAGTTCCTTATACTGGTGTTGGATATTCCACTAACGATTGGCCAAATCTTCTTGATATTTACTTCATCCATTATACTGATCTTGGTGAATACCTTTATCTTGGTGATTCAGATCATGTGTTTGACCTTTGGAATTACGACACACCTTGGGTTTACTATGGTCTTGCTTATGGTACTCAATATTTCTCCATCGATTTGGTTTCAAAAGATTACGATATTGAAGAAGATTTCTCATGGCCTGAATCAAGTGAAAACTATTATGCTCCAATTCGTTCCGGTCCATATATTACAACTATTGATGACGAGTATGCTTACAATCATTATCCATATACTTCTGCTCCAAGAATGTTAATTGCTAGTTATACCGGTATGAGTGCCTTTAATGACAGTACCCCAGTTCCTCCTGGTGAATATAGAATTTTGGTTCGTGCGTTTAAGATGTTTGGTGATTGGAATAATATTGATGACTGGAGCAGACATTTGTCACCAGTTTTCGTTAATATTGGTCTTGACAATTCTACTTCATCTGGTATCTCATCATCTGCATCTTCATCTTCATCTTACTACTCATCTTCATCATCGAGTGCTTCATCATCGTCCATTTCATCATCTTCCAGTTCATTATCATCTAGCTCATCCTCTTCTAGTTCATCTTCAACTCGTGCTACTACATCTTCAACAAGTACTGCTAACCAATGGCCAACTTTGACTGCAGAATCTGCTTCTTCGGTTCCTACTGAAGTTACTGTTTCAACTGAAGATGGTTGTTCCTTAGGTTTCTACAATGTTACGGAGAACTATCAGTTGATTAACCCAGAAGGTACTGGTGGATTGTATGCTTACACTAGTTATGACGACTCTATTGATGAAACCACATTCACTTTGTACTTGGATTACACTGGTGCTGCTAGAGCTGTTATTCAACTTACAAGCGGTCCAGGTACTATTTCATTGGATTACGGTGGAGTTGCTGGAAGTTACTACTATTACGAAATCAAGGGTCCATCCGCTGACATGTGTCAGTACGCTAACAAGATGTTTGCATACTTGGTCTACACCAACGAAACTAGATCTTACTTCAACTGGTTCTCTCCTGACTGTGCTCTCACTTCCAAGCAATATGCTGCCTTCCATAACTGTGCTAACATTGATTTCAGTGCTCCAATTTGTGCCGCTCCTTCTGGTTCATGCTGTAAGAAGTTTGATGAAGGTGTGTTTGTTTCTGATAGTTGTAGTGCTTCCTCATCTTTGTACAGTTCATCGTCATCAGTGATTTCATCAAGTGCTTCATCTGCTGTTTCATCTGTTGTTTCATCTAGTGCTTCATCTGTTGTTTCATCCAGTGAGTCATCTGTTGTTTCATCTAGTGCTTCATCTGTTGTTTCATCCAGTGAGTCATCTGTTGTTTCATCTAGTGCTTCATCTGTTGTTTCATCCAGTGAGTCATCTGTTGTTTCATCTAGTGCTTCATCTGTTGTTTCATCCAGTGAGTCATCTGTTGTTTCATCAATTGTTTCCTCAAGTGCTTCATCTGCTGTTTCATCAATTGTTTCGTCCAGTGAGTCATCTGTTGTTTCATCTAGTGCTTCATCCGGTGTTTCATCTAGTTCTTCATCGGTTGTTTCATCCAGTGAGTCATCTGTTGTTTCATCTAGTGCTTCATCTAGTTCATCATCCTCATTGTACGGTTCGTCATTCAGTGCTTCATCTAGTTCATCATCATCATCATTGTTCGGTTCTTCATTCAGTGCTTCAACTTCTAGTGCTTCTTCTAGCTCTCCAGTTTCATCCAGTGCTTCAGTTTCATCGTCTGATGTTTCTTCGAGTGCTTCAGTTTCATCGTCTGATGTTTCCTCTAGTGCTTCAATTTCATCATCTAGTGCTGAAGAATCATCTGCACCAGTGTCATCATCTAGTGCCTCATCATCAACGTTGAACGGCTCTTCTTACATCTACCCATCTTCGGATCCATTCACATCCAGTTCTTCATCATCTGCTCCAGTGTCATCATCCAGTGCTTCTTCATCAACGTTGAATGGCTCTTCTTACAGCTACCCATCTTCTGATCCATTCACATCCAGTGCTTCCGTTTCATCATCTAGCTCAGAAGAATCATCAGCTCCAATCTCTTCATCCAGTGCTTCAACTTCAGTTTCAGCTTCATCTTCCATCCCAGCTTCTTCATCTGCCGGTGTTGTCCCAACTATTTCGGGATATTACGATGGTAAACCAGTCTGGGAAGTTAATGTGCCAGGTGCCTTTGGTCCATTCTGGTTACAAGGTCCAGCTCCAACTGGCTTTGAATACTCTGTTGCTGAATTTGAAGTTGATGTTAACGGTCAATCTGCTCCTTCATCATACTATACTTCAGATGTTTCTACTGACAGCATTGATCTTGAATTTACAGAATCATTAGCTGCTGCTGATGAAGCTAGTGTTGTTATTGCGGGAACTTCTGGATCAGCAAGCACATATGTTGCCACTTTCTATGTTGCCGCTACAGATGCTCCGGATAGTAAGAAGGTTAGAAGAGATGGTACAACATACACTTTGGTCTTCACTGTTACTGCTAGCTCTTCTGTTTCTGCTACTTCATCAAGTGCTGTTACCTCTTCCGCTTCTACCACTCCATCAGGTGTTACCTCTACTTCAACAGGTGTTTCTTCCACTGGATCATCATCTAGTGTCGTTGTTTCATCCTCTTTGGTCATCTCTTCTGGTGCTCCAAGTGTTAGTGAATCTTCTGAATCATCAATTGGGTCCAGTAGCTCTGTCGCTATCTCAACCTTGATTACATTAACTGAGGGTTCAACTGTCACTTACACTGTTACCAGTTGCTCCGAGAACAAATGCAGTGCAGTTGAGACATCGGGAGTTATTTCTGCTTCTGAGTACACCAACAGTGCCGGCGAAGTTGTCACTGAATATGTCACCGTCCCATGCTCTACATCTGAATCTGCTGCTATAACTACATCCATAACCACTGGATCAACTGTTACCTACACTGTTACTAGCTGCTCCGAAAACAAATGTAGTGCTATTGAAACATCGGGTGTCATTTCTGCTACTGTGTACACTAATACTGCAGGTAAAGTCACCACTGAATATGTCACGGTTCCATGTACTACATCAGAAGCTGTTGAGATAAGTACTACAACCACCCAGTCAACCGTTATTTACACCATCACAAGCTGCTCGGAGAACAAATGTAGTGCTGTTGAAACATCAGGTGTTATTTCTGCCACCATTTATACCAATCCTGAAGGCGAAGTTACTACTGAATATTCCACTGTTCCAGTTTCTACATCTAAGCATGCTGCTGCTACCACAAGTTCTACTTCAAGTATTGTCAAATACACTGAAGGATTTGTTACAGCCAGTGAGATTGGTAATAACGGAAACGGCGATGTTGTTACTATTGGTTTACCTGAAGATACCCTGACCCCTAACACGAATCTTGTTCATGAGTCAACTACAACTAAGGCTAACACTGCTGTTACAGAGGGTGTTGCAACTAGTGTTGCAGATAACACCACACCAATTGCAACCGAAGTTGAAGGTACCACTGTGGCTGCAACCTCTGCTCCTGTCTCAACAACTGGTGCATTGTCCGAATATGAAGGTTCTGCTTCTCAGTTCGCCTTGAGCCCATTGATTGCTGTCTTAATGGCTATTGGAATGTTGGTCTAAACCATATTAGTCGATTCCTTTTATTATTTTCAGGAAGATGTAATTTCCATTGTTATTTTTTATTTACTGTTCTTTTTTTTGTAACTAAATAGTGACACATAAACTTTTTTTATTTAAAACAAAGTAGAGTTGTAAAAGAAGAAGTAATTGTAAGGACAGGAGCTCACAGGTATAGATAAAATGTCTTTTTGGCATCAAATAGTTTGTCCGTATCCATATCAGTATTGTATTATCGATAAAAATCCAAATATGAGTCATCTCTGTGTAGGCAAGTGATGAGCTACTAGCTTAACGTATATCATTCATGAAAAGTATTCCACTGAGTTACAGCCAGTTCCAATTTCTAGTACCCTCTCCTCTTGGATTCTGAGAAAGCATGAATCTGGTTCATCGCCTCTCCTAGTCCCCCAGCATCATTAATCTTTTGGACTAACTTGGTGCTCCATAGAACAAAAAGAAATAAGTATGAAACTGTAATAAAGTCGGTGATTTCATATCTCGGATGGTTTTTGATCAGAAAATAGGACGATGTAAGCGCAACCACAGGTGAATAGAAAACCGTTATTGTATAGATTTCAAAAATGTTGGATACACTAACACATAAGATAGATCTTATGTCATTGCGAGGATTACAATCCCATTCATGGATGATCTCCAGAACGGCTAGAGCTTTGTAAAACAGTTCAACTTCTGACTTGTAAATACATGCCCATATGAAAGCCACATTCAGTAAATCATCTAGTTTGTACTTAGGATACCTTTTGAATAGTGAGTTTACGGTGTTGAAAAACATTTATAGATCAAAATATGAGACTGATTCAGAGGACAACATCGTTATAACTTATATTACTCTTTTGATTTGTGTTTAAAGAGAGAGTTAGGATTGCACAACCTGTCAGTAATCGGCTTTATACCGTTTAGAATGTCTCAGAGTGAGCAAGATTTCTTAGCAGCCACGCGGACCTAGTTTCGAATAGTGGATGGTAGAATTGAACAAGCATTGCTCAACTGTTAGAAGCATTTGCATGAACGTTTACAACATATAGTGGTGAAGAATAAGCATCCATGTGCACAGAAATAAGTATACGGCAGGCGGAACGTCGATCGACGCTGTGTCAGTAAACGTTTTATGCGTGGATGTCGATTGGCTGTTTCCATCTTAGTTTCGGGATGTGTTCTTCTTCTTCTTCTCATTCTTCTTCTTGAAGAAGAAACCATTATCCCTTGAAACAGTGGTTATGAAATTGATTAGAGAACAATTAAATGGGATGGATACATGTGGTTTCACGACCACCTAGTTATTTAGCCTGATATATTCGGCATCCCTGAAACTTACACTTCGACCTATCTCTAGAAACTGGACAGTTATAGGGTTATTGAAAATCAATGAATGTACCAGACATCTGTTATGGATAGAATTAACATTATTAGAAGGCAAACTTCAGAATACCAATAATTCCAATAATACAGCACAAAATCGAATGCCCATTTCGACTAGTTATTAAAGGGTGATAATCGAATCATTATACTTAGCCTATATTTCTATGTTTGCCAATTAAGATGGTTTAGTACAGAAAGTTTGGACTAATTGAGAACTGATGATATATATATTAACTGCATTCATAAAGAAAACCTTGACTGATACACAAACCTTGTTTACAATCGACGTACTGTGCGTTCAAGTGGTTAATCAAGAGATATGTTCGATGATTATGCTAATGTACAATCCAAAGACCCCTAACCTACTTTACTTGTAAACGTCTAGTCTACCACAAGCACTCCTGATTCAGTCTCTTAAACTGTACAATCTAATTAATGTTGTTTCAAGTAAGGAATGCTAGTGTCCTTAGCGATGCTGTGTTTAACTACTTGAATTAAAGTTAAATAAATTTGGAGCTCTATTTTTATTTCCATTTCTATTTATTTTCAATGTAACTTGGGATTGGACATACACTCAACAAAAGATATCAAGTACTCCTATTTGAGTGTAAATTTTTTGAATCTACATAGCTCTCATCAAGCTCAGAAATAGAACTAACACCTAACAGCCGTAAATTTAATAAAACGTCTTCCTTCAAGATATCAATTACTTTAGCGACTCCATCTGCACCATATGCAGATAAAGAATACGCAATTGGTCTGCCCAACCCAACAGCACTAGCTCCAAGGGCCAATGCCTTCACCACATCTGATCCCTGTCTTATACCACCATCAACTAAAATTTCAATTTTGTGATACAAATTTTTTGCCTTCAATCTTGGAACAATGTCTTCTAATACTTCGATGGCGGATCTTGCAGTATCCAGCTGTCTACCACCATGATTTGATAGAATTATCGAATCAATACCACATTCAATGGCTTTGACCGCATCTTCAAATGTTTGAATCCCTTTTAATCCAATTTTTAAACTTGTGTTCTCTTTGAAGTATTTTATATCTGACCAACTTAAATTGCTAGAATACTTTTCATCAGTTTTCAAAAAACGAGAGATACCCAAGTGTCTCAACTCTGTCTCTCTTCTACCCAGCTGAGCCATATCGACAGTAAAGAAGAGAGCATTGATCTTCCCTGTGCGTTCTGCCTTTTTAATTAAATCCAAAGTTTGCGACCGCTCATTTCTGACATATATTTGGAGCCATTGGGGTAAATTGCTTTTGTTTAAGTCAGTTATCTCATCTAAAGAGTACGGTGCTAAACTAGGAATCATTTGAATGATACCGGTTGAAGAAGCGGCCCGTGTTATTTCCTTGAAACCTTCTGGATGTCCTTTTTCAGCTCGAGCATATGCGGTGATATAGAAAGGAAATTCAGCCTTTTGTCCTAAGAGTTCCACTGATGGATCGACATTGGCTACTTTTCTAAGTACTCTGGGTTTAAGATAAATTCTTTTGAAAGCTGCTTCATTCTCTCTCAGAGTAATCTCTTCAGCAGCACCCGTTCTATAATATGCCCAAGTGTCTGGGTTTAGTACACGTCTGGCAACTTCTGCAAAGTCATTGACATGAACTATTGATTCCAAACTTGGCTTCTGGTACTGATCTGTGTCTTGCTGAATGAGTTGCTGAAGAATCTTGCTTTTGATCTCTTCCGGAAGCCTGTTAAACGGATATGCTTTGCCGCCTACAATTACCAAATCCAGATCACCGAAACTCATCGCCAAGCGTGATTCAAGTATTTCCTCGGCAATCCAGCATTATTGGAAGCAGAAGAAGACGACCCAGGTTAAATACCAGTAATTAAGCTTTAAGCAGTTGCAGCTTAGTGTTTCTAGGATCTGTCTGCCTGTGTTCGAAGTTCTTTCAACTTTACTCTGGCCACAGTTTTGCTTCGTGTCCTGCCAGATCGTCTTAGTGACGATTGCGAAAAGGCATGCGGAATTTGAAATATAGACAGAGCTCTCGAGTTCCCGTTTTCGCCATCACGATTCACCACGCAGCCTGGCTATTATCAATGGCATGTGGACTATCCTAATATCATGGTGTTATAATATATGACAATTGGTATTCGAATTCACAGAGACTGTGGCGCCGTTTTGTAGCTTCTGCTTGATTCGCAAGCTCCTTCCAAATCTCAGATTCAGTCCATTTTATAAAGACTTCGGCAAGATTATAGATGAAAAAGTCAACTCGAAGCTCATATCTTATTAGTGGAATTCCTATTATTGAACTGAGAAGCTAATCATAATAGGCCTGCTTTATTTAAGTGGTAAATTGTCCTCAATAAAGATATGCTCTCAAGTAGATCGACCCTTCTTTAGCCTCAGGGGACGAGGTCCTATGGAGTGGAGTTTGGCTACATATTGAAACTGAAGAGTGCTTCGAACAATCTGGAGATTATGCAAATACTCCCCACACTACAAAAAACCCACACCCCTTAATTCGGCATAAGCGGGTTAACCACCACAACAACATATTATAACTATCTTGTAAGCGAAGCTCGCAGGTGAACTTTTTAATCAATATACGAAATTCTTAATAGAAAATCCTGTATTACTACATAACAGAGCTGAATCTAGTTTCCACCAATCGATGAAAACTATTAAGTAAAATATCGGATAATAATAAATTGAAGAAAGAAAATCAAAACGGAAACCTTGTAAGGAAAGCTCAGCCAGGTTCATATTCTATTGTTGAGTATTAAAAAAGAAGGAAAACAACAGTGATAAATAAGAAAGGAAACAAATAACAAATAATAATGCAACTTATCCATGGTCAATAGACTACCTAAGGTAAAAAACATTCTAAACATTCAATAACATACTTTTTATCAAGTGTATAAATTCAGGTAAGATATTGGTTATGCTAAATATCAATATAATTATACTTTATGTCTTTTATGTGCTCATATATTCTTGGAAAATATTTCGCTTCTTTGCTGCGCTCTTATAGAATCTCTTCTTGTGAAGTACCAGGCAAGGGTAGTTAGTATTAAGCCCAAAGAGCTTAAACATGCCGTGTACGTGAAACCAATATGATATCTTGGACCATCCTCTGTGTTCCAAACGAGAATTGGGACCCATGCACCAGTGACATATGCTAATGTGTTAGTACAAACAACAGTGAAGTTTCTCTTCATATCATCTTGGAATAATAACCGATTCACCCATGAGTAAATTTGAGGTTGTCCCCAACCGGTAGGGATACCAACGATGAAATATGCAGCCCAATGCAAACCTCTAGGAATTTCCCATGCGGCAAGAACTGCACAACCAAATATCGAAAGTACAAAATATGCACCAACTAAAACATAATTGTAACGTCCGCCCAAAAAATCATGGGTATAGGATAAAGTCATGGTAATAGCAATAGAAACACCATATAAAATCGATGGATACGTATTATATTTACTTGATGGAAGTTTAAGATCATTTTTCATCCAAGTGGTAAAAGTAGGTTGACTGATGGCAGCACAAGTGTTGTTATAACACAAGAACAGAACTGAAAAAACATAGATGTGCCATGTATTGAAAAAACTTTTGATTTTTTTCACGGTGTACTTCTGTCTGGTATTCAACTGAGCACCAATTCTTCTTCTTCTTTCTAAAGCAACAAGTTTATCTTGCTTATTAAAGTACCAGGCATCTGTAGTTGAAGGAGTGTTCGGGTCAACAAAAAGGGTATAAACACCAATAGGGAAAGAGATAACAGCATCAAAAACAAACATCCACTTGAAAGGGTCTAAACTTGAATTTGAAAACCTCTTTATGATACCCTGTTGCAAAGGACCCGAAATCAAACTTGCCGCAGTACCGGAGCAAGCAAAGAATGAAGATCTTTTTGAAAGTTCTCCAGGGCTAAACCATGAACCAAGAAGGTATTCTAGACCCGGAAAGTAACCTGCTTCCAGAAGTCCGACCAGAAATCTTATTCCGTAGATACCATGGATTGAGTCGCGTCCACATGTAATCATTAAAACAGTCAAAATAGACCACATAATTTCTAATCCACCAAGGTAGTAACGAGCCGAAATTCTGTGCAAAATCAAATTAGAGGGAATAGCACCGATAATGTATCCCACAGTCCATAAGGTGACCATATAGTTATATTGGTTTGAGTTCATCGTATAGTATTCTTTCATACCATTAACATAGGCCGTGGATATATTGGACTGATTCAAACTTTTAATGAAGTAACCCAACATTGAACTGGAAAGTAAGAACCAGTCAAGCTTGATCAAAAACAACCGTTCTTTTGGGTGTTTATCTAGACCATCCCAGAAGAAAAGGCCCACTTTGAACCACCATGTTTCTCTTCTTGCAATTTCTTCTGGAGTTAAATGGACAGTAAGATCAATGTAAGGCTCAGTTTGAATGTCGCTGATAGCCTCATCGGCTATTTCCGACTCATGAACATACACTTCAGTGCCTTTCAAAGAGACCGAGCCTTGGCGTCCTAAAGAATCTGCATCTTTTGAGTTGAGGGACATGTTGATGAAATCACTGCCTGTCAATCTGGATATCGTGTCTTGGCAAGCTTCTCAAAAACTTGGCATCGATAAACAAAAGGGGAGCCGGGAAGCCAAGCTTATATATGCCATCTTTTGGATGCCACTCTAGACACCACATCAAAATTTGTGCAAAAATTTGGGAATCTTTCCTTGGTTGCTTTTGAGAGGTAGCCAGCAGCAGTTGGGGAGTATACGATTCCGACCCCAGCATTCATAGTGATAAGATCTTAAAACGCAACCACAGATAGAAGCTTACCCCGTGAGCACTGCACATGCTCCGTTCCATTGCGAGTCTGAGTTGCGCCATTGTGCACCATGCGCCGATACACGTATGATGTGGCGTACGCAGGGGACCCCTGAACGTTTGCGTTGACACCACCATCTTGATAGGCAGAATAGTGATTAGTAATTTGCATAACAGAAAACCAGAAAATAACAGAGTTAGCCAATAGCGGTGGCAAGATTATGAAAAAGTGGAGTCAGTTGCCAATGTGTCCTGGATCGAAATCGGGAACTCGGCTGTTCAACAGATCTCTTGGCTTGCAAGTGGAAATCACATGACCTTGCATCTCTCTCATGTATTTCACCAGGTATGGCGAATCACTGTGCCTCCATATTTCAATCAATACAGCAATTGATAAACAACAAGTGCTGAGTTCATTGTAGTGAGCATAGTAGGCGTAAAAGATAAAACTCAACTATGTTTAAACTACGGATGTGAAAATCTCATCCACACCTTATATTACAAGAACGATAGAGAGAAGTATCTAAATAATGGCGTGAAACACCGTTTATAGTTTATCATGGATTAATTAAATTTACTAGGACCGCTGTTCAACAAATGAGAATGTTAATTATGCTTGAATTTGCTTGACTTAAGGAGCATTGCAATACCAAACCTGTACAAAATAGCTATATCCTACTGTGTTCTCTCACAACAACTAGAATATAGGACTCCAATAGATGAACAGCTTGCATGCCACAACTGAGGTAGGCTATTCCATTTCCATAAGCCACAACGTATCGATAATCCTCCACCATTCGGATACTTACTGGCCAACTTAACGTAAATCTCCTACACTTCTCATGCGTATCAAGTCCTGTAAGAGGCAACGCTCATGTCGTACTTGTTCACCTCAATGATAAGCTCCTTCTTAAAACTTTCTAGTATAAGCTGTAATTCATATTTAGTTAATTTACTTTTAAGAAATAAGTCTGGAAATTAATTATTAGGTTAGATGAGGAGGATAAAATAAATGGTGGCTCCAGACAGCGATCGGAACATTTTTCCCAGTCAAAGCTCTATTGATAATCATTTATTCTTCAATCACAAAGAAAATTAGCAAAACAATTATTAGCTAATGTTAAGAAGGAGTTGAACTTCCAAAGAATACAACAGTTTGTGAATGGCTGGATCTTTCACGCATGCTATTGTGTCAGATGTTTTCATAAATTACATAAGCTGTTTGATTATTTCGACCGAACTGCCAGATCTGAACGGTGAAGAAACAAATAGTGGCTTCACAGTTAGACATCTATCTGCTGCAGTCATATAGCCCCAAAATTTTACAACTAGATGATTTGGAGTATTGGAAAGATGACTTAAGTAAGATACTGATTATCATTAATAGCAACACAATGCAGGACTGGAAGATGAAGCAATCGTTCACTATGTGATTGTTGAGCTTTGTAACAGCATGTGATCAAGATAGAGAGCACACCGGAAGGAATAATTACAACAGCCATTGAGCTTTGTAAGAAGAAGACACCAAAATTTCTCAGAAAGATCAATTATTCAAATTTATGGATTCACTTATTGTGATCAAAAATAGGGTGTAAGGATGTAATCTACCCATATATATATAGAACCTACTTACTTTATTTCCTTCTACTTATATAACACTTTATAGTTCTTCTTTCTTTAATCTAACATAACATTTGTCTAGTGAGTTGCACAACACTCATCAGTATGGCTAATTATCAGGAATGGCGTAGCTTTTGGACTGAGATAATATGTTGGATCCATATGCTTTGAAAGTTTAAAGAACCAATAGTTACCGTTTTTTTATCAACTAAAGCAAACTACTTGTATATTCCATACAATGGTAAACTTGATTTTGACTTACTTTCCTTTCATGTTTTTGCAGATCGAGGCAAATGAACCTCTAAAAGAAGTTTCCTGAGAGTTTCATCCTATATTCGAATATGCTCTATGTCTCTCCAAAATAGAACTTCATCGTTTACGAATTGAAACCTCTGAATTCAAAGTTTTTCATTTGCAATGAGCTTCAACAAAGAACAAAAATATAAACATATTTATTTCTATAGTGAAACAAAAATTGCATTGCCTATGGACTGTGAAGTTCTGATTTTTTACAGTTGATATACTAATAACGCTTCTAGGAAATTGATCGATGATGATGAACCATGGAACTCTATAGTTAAAATTTCAGATCGGGACCTGAGATTCTGTTTGATAAGATAGGGAAATTGGTTTTCACAAAATTGATCGATGATAACTTGCTAGTTGCTCGTATCTGTTGGTGGTTCTACTAGCATATGCAATTATGGAATTGAAGTCCGATGGTGCTTCAGAAAAATTGAAAACTATCATTCTCACAATGATAGTGCCAAATGAACTTCTTAAACCACTCCACTCCACTCCATTCCAAAGGTCCAAACTTTAAAATGCCAAACATGATGCACTTTTTGAAAGCGATGTAGGCAATTGTGAAAACTTTATGGAGTGGAGTCTTCGTAGGGCAGGTGTTTTATGATGGAAGGAGGTTAATTGCTGTATGGCCTTTATACTCCACTACTGTTGAAGACTAATATTCGCCGGGCCCATTATTTAATGAATAATAATAATATAGTCTATATTCTCCATCTGATTTCCATCACCCAGACACCCCGCCATCTAAGAATATACCACCTAATTAACCACTTGATAATATAAATCAACAAATAAAACACACAGATTCCAGATGATAGTTGTAGCGTCAATAATATTTGTAGATACTTCTTAGATTATTGGCAATGGAGAAAGAATATTGTTGAACTTTATAATATTATTTTTCGACAGATTATTCTTCTGCACAATATTTCAGTCTTTCTTTAGTATGCATATTTCATTGTCTTTTGAAACAACTTTTGTGTAAATAATAATAAAAATTACATTAAATTGAAGGAAAGGGATTCTCTCGCCAATCCTGTGAATGATCTTATTGGAACCAATAGTGACACAAACAAGAAGGAAGAACTCCACTCCGCTTTAATCTCAAACCCAAATGGCACTACAGCTCAGTGATTAATAAATAGCAATCAATAAAAGTCAAAGGAAATATACAGAATTCAAGTTGTTAGATGAAGTGAAGAAGAATTGGTCGTAATGTGTCTCTGGTGGACAATTAGCAAGCAAGCCATGAAATCAATAATCGATCGTATGTGATTGAAGAAATAGTCGTAATTTCAGAATCAAATAATGTATGCAATGTGGCCTGCATTAATTGATAGCTATTGGGGATTAGAATGGGCTTTGAAATTACTTATAAACTTTGAAAAAATAGTAGGTACACAATATGTTGTTTTGCTCTATAGCAGTACCGAGTGTTGTTGAACATTCCAAGCACTCTCAACACCCAAAAAATCCCGTACTATCAAAATACAAATTCATATATATGGCCATTGGAAATCACCAGTGTTTGGAAATAAAAATGTGACCAACGGAAGAAAACATCGACTTCAAATAGAATGTGGCGTTGAAATGCATTTAATTGTGGAGATTCCCTTTGGGAAATACCTTATATGGAAAAAAAAGAATTGGAATTTGAGTGGAGTGATGGGTAAATAAAAATTCAGGGTAATACCTGAGAATAAAAATGGCTTATTAAGTATACTGGAGTATAGAGTTGTTGTAATAGATCGATTGTTTAACAAATATTTTACCTGGTGTATCGGCTTTCCTTTGCAAAGGATTCTAACATAAACGGTGATTTCATATAACCGAATATCATGGGATATTGTTTATGTGTTTTAGTGCTACAATACAGAGAAAGTATAGAAATATTTAATGTGACTGAATAGATAATGATTATTTGCAAGAGAGTGTGTGAATGAGGTATCTCGTACTTCATGCCACTCCACTCCATAAGGTTTGCAGGCTTTGATGGTCCTGTAGAAAGTTAGGGCAATTTGTTGTTCAGTGAGTGTTCAAAGATATGTACAGCAAAGTGGAGTGACAACTCCGATATTGTAACTATAGATCGCCGGTTTAGTAAGTAAAGTCAACAAGCTGGGAGCCACAAGAATATAAATGGTTTGTCAGCTCTTCAAGCCGGAAGCCGCACTCCACACAAAACGGAAAGCTCACTATAAAATGCATATTGCCGAAAGCCGGGGGTGGATAATGTTTCTTATCATTCGAAAATGCACATGATTGTACATAACAGCAAAAATGTTATTAATCTACCCAGTACCTATCTGTGTGGCTAATGATTACATTCTGATATAGAAGGTGATTGGCCACAGAATGAGATCATATGTTTGATTAGAAATAGAGCCACGGTTTTCGAAAGGTGCAACGATAAGCAAACATAAAACGTTTATAAATTGATGGTTTGCCTCTGTCTTTATTTGAAGATTTTAATCCTTTGATTTATACCGCTCTTTATTTCTGTTTTCTTTCCTCTATTGCAAATACTTCAAGTTTTGAAGAGGATCAAAATTTAACTCCACAATGTCACAAAGTCAGACCACCACTTTAAAGTTATCCACTGTCCCAACCAGCGAAGATATTGAAAGGATTGTCCGAGAATCTAAAACCATCATTGGGAAAGAGGCCTCACCTTATGGCCCTGACCCAGAGGGGTTAAAAATCTTACCAGAAACTGCAAAGCAGAGATTGTTAGCTTCCGGTGTTGATCTTTCTAAAGGATACCCTGAAAGACCGGACCAGTCCAAGGTTCCTATTTTTAAGGATGAGGTGTATCAAATCAGGGATGATGTTTATCCTTATGTTGAGAGGGGTAAAAATGCGGACCCTGAAAAGAAGGCCCTATTTGGTGCTGCTAAGGAAGTTATTAATTTGACACACAACGTTGGTACCGAGATTGTTGGTCTTCAATTAGAAGATTTGACAGATCAACAAAAGGATGAATTGGCATTGCTTGTTGCTGAAAGAGTTGTTGTCTTCTTTAGAAACCAAAAATTGACCGTTGGTAAGCAATACGAATTGGGCGAGTACTACGGTAGGGTTGAAAAGCATCCTCAAACAACTCAAGTTCCTGGTTTTCCTGGGACTACTGTCATCTGGGTGGATTACAGAAAACAGCTTGGTATGCCATTGAATTTTGAAAATTCCAATTGGGGTAACTGGGACGTTAGATATGATTCTGGAGGGGCCCAAACATGGCACTCAGATTTGGTTCACGAAAAGCAACCTGCAGGTATCACTCATTTGTACTTGGATACAATTCCAGATGCAGGAGGTGATACTATTTGGTCCTCTGGTTATGGCGCTTACGATAAGTTATCTGACGAACTTAAGAGATTTTTGGATGGTAAACAAGCGGTCTTCAACTCAGCTCATCGCTACTTGGATAGAGAAAATCCATTGAATGGTCCTAGTAGCATTGAAAGAATTCATCCTTTAGTTAGAACTCACCCTGCCACTGGTTGGAAATCGTTGTTTGTCAACAGAGGTATGACCAGAAGAATTATTGGAGTCAACCCTGTCGAGTCGGATCTCATTTTGAACTATCTTTTTGATGTTTACGAGAAGAATGCAGATATCCAGGTTAGATTCTCTTGGAAGGCCGATCCTGGTTATGGTACTGCTGCTATCTGGGATAACAGAATCTCACAACATAGAAACGTTTTCGATCAAGGCTCTGGTGAGAGCAGACACGGTACTAGAGTCACTTCGTTAGCTGAAATTCCGGAATTTGATCCTAACAGTAAATCTCAAAGAGAGGCTTTGGGCTTATCCACAGAATGATTTGACTTAAATAGTTCTCTATAGTTTATTTTAAATATCAAAGAATTTATAGTATTAAAATCAAAGGATACTGTAGCATAGAAGCATTGAGGGGGTTTTGACACACCGCACGGTAAAGCATGCTTGACTGAAACTACGGATCCCCTGTTTTCCGAACTCCAACCGTTGTTCTTTTGATGTGTTCCCCATTTTTCGGTGGTATTCGTTGTTAAAAACACTGTTTGTACGTATTATTGTATTTATATTTTTCACCTTTTTTATACCTCTTTTGGGATTTTCCCTACTCTCTCTTTTCTCGACACCCCTTTTTTCTTCTTTTTTGCAACCTTTTTTATTTTATTTACAAAGTTTACATGCTCAATTCTCAATAAATCACTTAGTTGACACCACCATTCAATGACGTTTGCTCCGTAGTATCGCCCATCACTGAAAAGCCCCCGTTCGATTGTTTGGCAATTTCTAGATTTTTATTGTTGTCAAATTACGTCAGTTTTTGGCATACTGCACCGATCGACCCTGCTGCTTTTTGTTTTTGACTTAGTTCTACTGAGAGAAGATGTAATTCTGTGATTATATGGGGATATATCCTAACCACGATCGATTGTTAGCATTTAGATAAACTTGCAATGACACATCAACAATTCATCACCATACATTTACCAATTGCTAAAAACTGGCGGAGTGTTTCTTCCGCTACGAAGGCCGTTTACAATTACCGATTACTAGGACCTGATGGAGATTATACGTATTAAGACGATTTACACCCCAATAATTTGATCACTACAGCTAAGATGACTCACCAGATAGCTCATTGGATACTTATGAGTGAACGATGAATGATTTATTATGACCATTACGAAAAGATTTGCAACTTTAGAGACCGAACGTTTAACATTCACCATCTTGACGAAAAATTCATTAGTTGTGCTAAAAGTCGGTTGAAGGTATACTATAATACTCACATCGAAAACAGATAAATGATTAAACAAAGGTATAGATCAGCATATGTTTTTCAATGCAATTACTACATGACTGAAGTAAGAAATGCCATCAAGCCATCTACTATTAGAATCACGAATGACCAAATGTTTTATTAAAATCTGTGCCATGATATACAAAGATAATCGACTATTGATTGACCAAATATCTTTTAGTTTCAGAGAGTTTGATGGTTTTGGGGGAACTGTGAGAGTGTGAAACCAACTTTTCATTGAAGAAAAGTACTGTTGCTAAAGGGTTTCAATTGAGGCGAGGGGTTTTTTAACACACAAATGTTGAAAACATTTGCTCAATTCCTAACAAGTATTGTTTTGAATGGTAAGGAAACTTATGAGTCCAATCCAATTTCTTTTTGAAACAGTTTTCCTTTCTGTGCTGAACTAGAAGGTACAGTCGAAAAAACTACCATACAATAAAATCCATGGCATCCAATGTTGCACATTCATTGATGGTGATCATTGCGCTGGTACTTTGAATACTGACAGAGATACAATATTTTGCAATTCCAGATCACTTGCACGTTCCTAATGTTACCGTTCCAATAACAAGGAGACTGTGACGTGTACCGGTTATTGATCGTTGGGAGTTTAGAAGCTGTAAAATCGTTGATAGTGGAATTTGTCTGAGTGGTGGTCTTCACATCATAGATTTGAGGATGTACAGTTGCTATCAGGAGCGAAGATCATCAGGTGTACTCCACTCCAAAACGAAGAGGCTAAGTAGCTTGATGAAGGTATTCCTGGTACCTGTTGAAATCTATTTAAGATTCCAATAACAATCTCGTCTTCAAACAATGGGAACACGTCTATAACACACAACAATAAGTAACAAACTCGATTTTGTGAAGAGACAGCCAGATTACTACATTTTGATATTCGTTGTTAAAGGCTTTAGGGGTTTGGTATTTACTAATTGGACTTAGGAAGTCGCCCTTTGCATTGAGTAATTAAGGCGAACAATTGTTTCAGTGGTTGTCGTTTCAGCCAAAAGTCCATCCAATTTATTTAGCATATAAGATGATACATTTCCTGTTTTTAATAACTGGATTCATAAATTACACTTAAACTCCTCTTATTTTTGATATTAAAGATCTTTCTACTTCCAAGGTGTCTCGTACATCTTGTTAGATTTCAAACATGGTAACACGTTTACAGCATACGATAATAGTTATCTTCATTAATTATATAAAGCTATATATGGAACAATATCAGAGATACCAGATTCTGCACTAGAATTTATGTTGGTAGGCTCAATTACAATAAAGAGATATATATGGAGTGGTTAATCCTAGTGCCTCACCTTAGACTTCACTAACTTCTTGTGTGAGGACTTAAGTCCACTTTAAGTAGTAGGAGTTAAGCTTCTTATTTCCTTAATGAAATTAAAACAATCATCTCCAACATGAAGTACAATCTCATCAGGTGAAATTGAAAACCAAAAGAAGAGATAGTGTAGTGAAGTAAACTGTACAATCGAAAACTGTGGATGCAAGCAAGATAAGCAAGTTGGTTGGCAGCAGTTTCAGTTTTGGATAGAAGGAATGTTGGGGCTGATGCCAATGCTCAGTGCATGACTTGGGAATCAGATGATGTGATTTGAGGAGCAGGAGAAAGGGGGGGAATTTGCAGGGGAGTGAGAGGACGATCGACGAATGGATACACGGTTTGCAGCAAATTATGGCTGAGCAAGGCGTCGATCGACGAATCGAAAACCCGTTTTCCACTTTTTGTGGCTGAGTAAAAACAATTGTGGCTGAGTTTTTTGCGTCGATCGACGCGTATAAACACCTCGGACCTCTCCATTACTCCTGGCACCAACTTGGATTGAGGTGTAGTGAAATGGGTTGAAGTTGACTGGAGTGGTATTAGGTGTACTGGCGCGGATTGAGGTGGACTAGAGCGGAGTGAGTTGTAGTGAAGCGGGTTGAAGTTGACTGGACTGGTGTTAGCTGGATTGGCGCGGATTGAGTTGTAGTGAAGTGGAGTAAGTTTGAATGAAGTGGAGTTAGGGGGACTGGAGTGAATTGATTGAGGTGGTGTGAGTTTGATTGGAGCGGTTTAAGTTTGAGTGAAGTGGAGTGAGTGTTAAAATCTGCCTCTTAATTACTGTGAATTACGTAAAACGTATAATGAAAA